>PVJH01004274.1:0-128084 GCA_004026705.1 Nesogale talazaci
CATAAGTACCTAGTGAAGACACTATAAATCATATTCAGACCTTCTTTTAAGAATGTGCAAGCAGAACAACAGGATTTTATTTTTCAATTTGCTGCCTACGCAAGAGATAGGAACTTGGTGTTGATTATACAGCTGTTGAAAATTCTAAGGATGTCTCTCCTTAGACTCAGCACAGAAGAAAAGAGAAGTATTTAGTAAATCTTATCAATCACATTTTTCAAGCATGAAGAGGTGTGAAAAGGATTTTTTTCCTTCCTGATAAAATTTCCACATATCTAAAATAAACTGTGTTGCCAAAGTTATGCAAAAGAAGATATCAAAATTTATGAAAGGTGAATTGATAACCATTCAGGGCTATTCTATTACACATATCATTCCTCGGGTAGAATTAATCATGACTCATTTATGGAATTTGGCAGACATTTTTTCTTTTTTCCTGAAGGGATTTTGCCTTCGTCTTTGGAGCTAGTCTTTCCTTACCATTATAAATATCTTCCCATTTCACCACTAGCTTATTTTGATCTGCCCAAACCAAAGTAATTAATCCAAACTTCCTCTCTACCATGAAATTATTGAATAGCACATTAAATCATCATTGATTTTTATTTTATTCTCTACATCTTTCTTTATTCCATGCTCCTGGTATTTATTTGCCTCTTGTTCAACTGAAAGGCCTATGTTTTTCCATTGTTTGCAAACAACTAATCCCAGAAGGGTAGAGAAGTATAGAAGATGGAATGTCTTTAGAAAAATTGAGAAAAGAAGCAAAGGTTTCTCTCAAATATGTAGAAGTCTAAAGTGAGCACCACTTACTAACAGGCCTACAGCAATGCTAAACAACAACTATTGAGTGCCAAGTCATAACAACCCAGTAGGACAGAATATATTGGAGGTTTTTAGGTGTGTGAGACTACAAATCTTTATAGGAGTAGACATTGAGCGGGATGGAGAAATCACTGGAAGGGCATTTGACATTCATATGAAGTATTTAGACCCTAGCGTATGAGCCAGGTTAAAGATCGAAGTGGCCTAAATGGAACATGGAAATAAGAGAAGGTAACCTGACTACAAGGGCCATATGTACCAATTGTGGGAATTTCAGCTTGTAGTGACCTAAGTGACATTGCAGATAATGTCATATAGTGTTTTCTTGGCTGTTGTCTTTATGGAAGTAAATTTCCATGTCTTTCTTGCACAAAGTGTCTGAGTGTATTCAATTTATCAAGCTTTCACTTAGCAGCTGTGTTTTCTAATTTTTGCCCCAGGGGAACTCTTAGTTAGATGATAGCTATAGTTATTTTTAAAATAGTTCTGTATAAAAGTGTAATATATATGGGAATACATATGAGTGGATTACAGCTTTGTTAGATGCCACAGAAACAGTTCTGACTCATATTAACCTCATACAACAGAAAGATAGAAAGGAGCATTTTGAGCCTATATTGTGCTCACAATTATTTTTCTAGTTGAGCCCATTGTTGCAGCCACTATGTCAATCATCTCATTGAGGGTCTTCCTCATTATTGCCGATCCTGTAATTTACCAAGCATGATGTCCTTTTCCAGAGAATGATCTCTTCTGAGAGAAGACATAAAGTACAGGAGACAAAGTCTCACCATCCTTGCTTTTAAAGAGCTATACTTCTGCTTTTGGTTGTACCTCTTCCAAGACACAATTATTTCTTCTTCTTACAGTCTGTGATATATTCGATATCATTTGCCAGTGTTATAACTAGCATGCAACAATTCTATGATCTTCATTTTATCATGGTCCAAATTTCACATGACTATAAGATGATGGTGGAAAATAAAAAGTTGGACCAATGTCAACTTAGTTCTCAAAGTTCCATATTTGCTCTTTAATGATTTAAAGAATCCTCTGCAAAAGAGTTGTCCAAATAATTACATCATTTGATTTCTTGATTGCTGCTTTCATGGTCATTGATTTTGAATCCACATAAAATAAAATCTTAGACAATTTCCAACTTTTCCTCCTTGATAATGTGGTTTTATAAGTATGTCTTAGAGACAAATACTCCATTCAGATTAATACTTGGCCAGTTGCACTATGCAGGGATATTAACATTTTACTGGAATGCACATGTTCATGTTCCATTCAGCTTAAATATAAATATTTTATTACTTTTTCTTTCACCAATATTACAGTATTTTACAAGTCAATTAATGAAGTTTTAATTTTTTCTTTTCATGTGTGAAACAAATGTATTTTAATCAACAAACTTATAAGTCTACTTTATTTTGTTAGCATTTACTATTTGAATACCCTAAAGTTTATAAAGCCTTTTTCTTGCATGAACAGAGTACTTGATGGTAATAAGCCTGTCTTTCATACCCAGAAAGTCATAAAGCAGGAACCCAAGGCATAACCACCAAATGATTTTGTGTCCACTTGAGTTGTAAAATTCTGTTACTATATGGCTAACAGGAACTTATGTCTAGAATAGTAGAGTCTGTTTTTCGTCATATATTTATCCAAAGTGAATTTGGTTTTCTTAAAATGAGAGAGCACTAACACTGCATTAAGATTATAAAACAGGTGCTGAGCCCCGGTGGCATAGTGGTTGTGCGCAGAACTGCGGCCCACTGGGATGGAGTTTCAATTCCGGCTCCCAGGAGCAAAGGCTGGGCCTCCTACTCCCACCACCTGAGGGCAGTGATGCCTAAAAAAAAAAAAGATTATAAAGCAGGTTGCTTGATTTTTTTTCTCTGCTTGATAAAATAGCTCGTCTGAAACTACTGCACATGTGTGTCAGGAGTCACTGGACACTTATCTTGTTAAAACCTTGTATCACATCTGTGGGAAGTTGCTTACCCTCACTTTACCAAATTTCTGGTTGGTGCCACTATCAACACAACTTATAAACCATGAACTTACTAAGTCATCTTTGGCCACAGGATTTTCTTTGAAACTAGCTTTTCTGTCCTTACATTACCAAGACGTGATTTACTTGAAGAGGCAGAAGGTTGTGTGTGTGTGTCTGGGTCTAGAGTTTTTAATGTGGAAGTTTGGCTAAGAGTGACCCATTAAAAGAAACAACTTTGCTTTATTTATTGGTCTTTAAGTAGCCACAATGGTACAGTGGTTAAGCACTCAACTGCTAATCATATCTCAGGGATTAACAATACACCAGACTGAGAAAGACCTGGTTAATTGTCCTTGCGAAGCTTATAGCCTTACAAACCTTTGAGGTTTTCTACTGTCTTGTATAAGTTTGCTATGAATCAGAACTGACTTGACAGCACGCAATATTAATCTGTTGGCTGTCTCAGATAGAATCATCCTTAAAATTATTTCTAATGGCAGTCATAGGTTAAGATGCTAGTGACTTATATGGTACAAATTTCTAAGAGTTTATAAATTTCTAAGACTTCCACTATTTTGATTACATAACTTAAATGCCCATTGGCTGTCAGTTTGTCCCACTGTGGCAGTTTTTGTGCTGCTGTGATGCTTGAAGCTGTCACTGGTATTTCAGATACTAGTGCGCTCATCCAAAGGGAAAAGGTTTTAGAAGAATTTCCTTTCTAAGAATAGCCTACAAAGAAGACTGTCAACCTCTGAGGAATTGATCACTGAAATGCTAGGAAATAGCAGCTGACCATTGTCAGAGATAGCATCAGAAGACTAAGCCCTAAGGTCAAAAAGCACTCAAAATATGACTAAAGAAGAGGTACCTTCTCAAAATACAGTGGTCCAGAAAACATCAGATGAACTAAAGAATTCCAGACTTTTATTTTTCATTGGGCATGCCTCAAATTAAGGACAGGTGCAAACATCTATTAATAATTGTTAGTGGGAGTATACAAATTATGAACCTATAAAAATGTAAACTTCACAAAAATGAAATGGAACATATAGAAGTTAATATGCTCGTGAGAGGAAATGGACTGATATTAGCTATTTTGAAGCATAAAGGCATATGGCTCACTATGCAATGAAAGACAAATTCAAAAGAAATGGCATTAAATTCACTTTTAAAAGGACATTTCAAGGTTTGCCTTGATGTATGTGTGCAAATAAGAGAGTCTATTGTTTACAGTTTGCAAATTTATGCTGCAGCAACTAAATCTAGTGAGACAGAAATTGAAGAATTTGCCAATGCTTGCAATCAGATATGGAGCAAACATGCAGTTAAGATGCATGAATAATTATTGGTGATTGGAATGCAAAAGTTATTAATACAAAGGGATGATCGATAGTCAGAAAATATGGCCTCTGTGATAGAATTGAAGCTGGAGATCACATGATAGAATTTTGCAAGACTTGTGACTTCTTTATCGAAAAATATATTTTCTAACAACACAAGAGCATGTGAATTTCTCCAGATGTAATAAACAGGAATTCAATTGTCTATATCAGGGGAAAGAACCAATAGAGTAGCTTAAATCAGCAGATAAATGACGCAAGGCCCTGCCTGCGAAAGAAACCATCAATTGCTCATATGTATGTTCAGTTTGAAGCTGAGGAAAAGGAAAACAAGTCCATGAAAGCCATATAACCTTGGATACATCCCACCTGAAATTTGAGAACATCACAAGAACAAATTTCATGTATTGAACACTTAGGAAAGAAAACCTGATAAACCATGGCACAAATAAAAAATGAAGACTGGAAAGGTGATTTAAAAGACAAGAAAAAATAAAAGGTCAATGCGCATGTGAGAAGAAACTAAAATTTGTTCTGAATCATAGAGGAGCAAAGGTGAAGGAAAGAAATGTTAAAATAGAATAAATTAATAGACCATTTCAAAGGACAGCTTGTGAAATGTATTAGTGTATTGTTGTAGTGTAGGGAATGTAGTATTATAAGGAAATGTGCAGAGATCTAGAATTAGAAAACAGCACACGTGCAGTATGTATTAAGTTGAAAGAACTAAACAAAACATTCAATTCTTGAGGTATAATATAAAGAGAGGATATGGACAGAATATTGTATGATGCAGGGAGTATCAAAAGAAGAAAGGAATCCAGAGTTACTCTGTCATTGTACCACAAAGAGCCAGTCGATGTTCAACACTTTCAAGATAGAGCACATGATCAAAAGCCAGTGGCACTGAATGAACAAGTCTAACCAAAGCAAGTCTCCAGGAATTGACAGAATGAAGACCAACTGGAACGTTCTAAAGATCCAAAGAAACACTGGAGACCCTCACTCATCAATGCCAAGAAATTTGAATGACAGTTAGTTGGCCAACAGATTGGAAGAGAATTGTATTTGGTTTTGTTTGATTTTTTTTGGGGGGGGGCACATCACGGCCCTCTGGTCGCAGTGGGAGGTCCAACCTTGCTCCTGGAGAGCTGCTGCTGGATTTGAACCACCAAGCCAAGTGGGCCGTAGTCCTGCACTCAACCACTACGCCACCGGGGCTCAGCCCCAAGAATTGTATCTGTAACCATTCCAAAGAAAGATAACAGATTACAAGAATACACAATGCCAGTGATGTCACATGCAAATAAAATTTTCTGAAGATCCTTCAACAATCGCTACAGCTGTGCGTTGGTAAGGAGCTGCCAGAAAGTCTGGCCAGAGTCAGTAGAGGAAGTTGGTGGTAAGATCGTTCATTTTAGAACTTATGTCATTACAACTCAATTAGGATAGACTCTCATATATTGGGATGTCCGTAACATTGATTAACTTGTCAACATAATTCATGGTAATTCATGATTCACCTTAGGAACATCAATATCATGCGGCTAAAGAACATTATAAATCATCCCATGGGGGATATGGTAATCCTATTGATAAACCAGCAAACTCACTGCCAGCCAATCAGTGCTGACTCACAGCTGCCCCCTGGGGGTTTCTAAGATTTCTAAGAGCAGAGAGTTCAGTCTTTGTCAGACTGGTGGTTTAGAACAGCACACCATATGGACACAGTCCAAAGCATAGCCTCAACATCATTGATACTGTCCTTAATTTAGCCAGTGTTATAGAAATCCAAATACTGCTTATAAAAGGAAAGTGTATATGTGGAAGGCAGATTTTTATACCAAGACTCATGGATTGTTAACCTAAACAGGCCCAAAACTCAAGTGACTAGATAGTACTTAAGCAAACAATGACAGTTGGAAATAGATCAATGCTTTTAATAAAGTTCATTTGCAAAGGCAGAATCATATCTTATAGATTATAACTTCATTAAAAAGCTCACAGAACACATAAATAGCAAACATATGATAGCCTGGGGCCACTTTTCTCTGGTCAAACTCAAAGTCCATAACCTTATGATAGAAGTTATTTACTTTTTCACATATTTTGTGTTTCACCCTAAATGCAAGGGAGTATTTCTAGTCCTTAAATCTGCTGTAGATAAATTTAAGGGAAAGTTCAATTCATTTAATGGGATTTCAAAGTGTGAGCCTTCTGGGGTGGCCTATGAAGGATGTTTTGTTCCTTGAAAGTACTACTTCTAACATCCTGATTTTATATAGGACCTGGGTATAACATGGGTTACCGAGAGGCAGATAGAAACTTGGTCAAAAGTGCCCCATTAGGACCATAAAACCAATATCTCCCACTCTTGAGAGTCTCTGTAAATGATGTTAGATGTTTTTCTCATTGCATGTTGCCCCACCTAATTTAGCCCTAAAAGAAGCACCCCCTGGGCCAGCTTTACTGAATTGAGACTACGTTAAGGGTGATCTTCTGGTCAATGTATATATATCCATGGTTTCTCTGGAACTAATGAACAATAACAAACAATTAGAAAGTTCTTTTCTTGTCTTCTCTGCAATAAAAACTGAGGTGTTAAATAATTGACCGAGTGTTGTGATTTTGTTTTGTTTTCTTTTTAGATTGTTTTGCTTTCTGAATTTCCTGTTGCTGAGTCCCTCAGGTTATGTAACATGTAGGGTCTTTGGGGAATTTTCTATACACAATATTTAAAAGCATTTAGAAATTTTCAACTAAGTTGGAAAGCATCTGGTTATTCAGTATAGATAGTTCTATGTATCTATCTAAATGATCTATTGCCTGTGAAGTTGCACTACTCTTATGCTGTTAAGAAAATACTCTTCTGAAAGAAGACTGTAAAGAGGGAGAGAAAGAGCTTAACATTCTGGGGAGCAAGCATTATCACTTTCTATAATCATGATTTCTAATCCTTAGCAGGTACTATGTCATTGTTACAGATATGTTATCTACTTGCTCAATACAGTTGATTGTGTAATCTGGGAATTCTATAAAGTGTGAAAAAGCAGAAATATCCTTTGATGTCTGGGGACCATCAGCTTTCTTCACCACATTTGCTTGTGCACCCATTTAACTTCAGTGATCGTGTTGGACCAGTAAGCTTAGAGGAATATCAAATCCATAGAACAAAGTTTTCTTGCATTGAGGGAGCACCAGGGAGAGGGCCCAATGTCCACTTACTGCCATAGTATTTGGCCTATAGATATGTTCTTAAATTTATTCCCACCTTATAATAGATAGTTGTATTTATGTATGGACATACCTATGTTTGGTGTCTTAAAAGCCTGAAGACAAACAATAGACCATTTACTTGAGAAGAGACCCCACCCACACAGAAGAAGCACCACAACCAGCATGGCTACATGGTGGTGAAAGGTCTAGGCAAGAGACATCAAATAGGGGAGGGGGACATATCACTGTGTGCACACGTCCCCAAGGTGCCCACTGAGGACATATGGGAGCATGAGAAAGAGTGGTGAAGAAATCAGATGGTGCCCAGCTATCAAAAGTATAGCATCTGGGGTCTTAAAGGCTTGAGCATAAACAAGCAGCCATCTTGCTCAGGAGCAAGAAAACCCACCATAAAAGAAGTTCACTTGCCTGTGCGATCATGAGGTGCTGAAACAATCAGTTATCAGATATCAAAGAACAAACATCAAAATCAATGGACCAATTGACTCCTGATATCGCTGAAGACAAATGGATACAGTGGCAAACAGAGTAGAAGAAACTATGGTGCTCAGCTACCAAATGATTAAATATCTGGAGTCTCAAAGACTTGATAATTGAGTCGGCATTCAGCTCAGAAACAGCAAAGCCCACATGGAAGAAGCACACCAGCATGTGTGATCAAGAGGGGACAAAGGGAGCAGGTATCGAGCATCAAAGAACAAGAATCACATCATTACGAATGAGGGGGAGAGCAGGGTGGGGACCTGCTGGTGGGCACTGGTGGGTAATTGGTCACCCCTTTACAGGGGAGTCATGGGGAGTCAAGGGGCAGCCGGGCAGTGATGATGCATACAGGTTTCCTCTAGTTCCTGAAGCCTTCCTCCTCCCCAACATCATGGACCCAAACTCTACCTTACAAATCCAGTTGGACTGGAGAAGGTACACTGGTGGAGAGGAGAGCTGGAGATATAGGAAAACCAGGATGGGTGAGCGCCTTTGGGCCAGTGGTTAGAAGGAGCTGCTGGAAGGGTAGAGAGAAGGTGGGGTAGATAGATGGAACCAACTGCAAGGGTATACACATAAGCTCCTATTTGAAGGATGAGCATCATGGGAGTGGGTTGGGGGAGATGTAAAGCAATGTAAGATATGACAGAACAATAATGATTTTTAAAGTCTTGAGGGTTTGTGGGAAGGAGAGAGCAGGGAAAGACGGGAAGGGATGGAAAAACTGATACTAGGGGCTCAAGAGAAAAGGTGGATGATTGGAGAATGATAGTAGCAGCAGACATGTGAAGGTGCCCAGCACAGTATGTTTATTTATGTATTGTGAAAAATGATATATGAGTCCCCAATAAAATAATTTAATAAAAAACAAACAAACAAACAAAAAAGCAGAAATAATGCTTTAACTACTAAGGTGAAGCTGATCCAAGCCATAGATTTTGTGATTGTCATACATGAATGTACAAGTTGAAGAATAAATGAGAAATATCAAAGAGAAATGGAAGCTTTCAAATTAGGGGTTGGGCAAAGATATTGAATATGCCACAGGAAGTCATAGAAAAACAAGTTCATCTTGAAAGAACTTGAGCCAAAATGGTTTTCAGAAATAAGGATGCTGAGGCTTTGTTGCACTTAGTTAGATGTGTTTTCAGAGAAAAGCAGTCCTTGGAAAAGGATATCATGCTTAATTCTTAGATCCACGAAAAAGAAGAACCTCAGCTGGATTGATAGGCAAAGTGGCTAGAGCAGTGTATTGAGAAATAGTGATGATTATGGTAGAGATTCTGGAGCCAGAAGAATTTGTTTTATTGTTGGTAGGGTCACCAATGGGGGGTGGGGGGGTGGACAGGGGCAGCTTCTAACAACGCTACTGGCCTTGCTATGGCAGATGTATGTTACTTGTACCATCCATTTTCTTTTTCTTCCTTCCTTCCTTCCTTTTTATGTAATTATTATTTTTAATTGTAAGAAAACTATACATAACAAAGAATTCTCCAATTCAACTATTTCTGCATGTATAATTCAGTGCCATTGATTATATCCTTCATGATGTATAACCATTATTGATATCCTTTTCCAAATTGCCCCACCACAATGAACATAAACACAATGCCATTTAAGCAAAATCTCTTCCTCCTTCACCCATGGAAACCGGTTAGGTTTTTTTATTTTTTTAATAATGTTCTTGATATAATATTCACATATCATATACTTCTATAGCTAAATCTCATTTTAAAAGTTATACATATAGCATCACAATCTGTGCTAATGCTCCCTCCCCCCTCCTGCATTCATGTTTGTGCCCCAAATCCCTCACTCTCCCCACTGTACCATCTGTTCCCCATCTGTCCATCAAGGAATACATTGTCTCTTTGGAGACACTTGATTTAATTTTGCTTGTCTTTTGCATCTTTGATGATTTCTAGAAGACCTGAGTCATGGAGCACTGCCGCAACTATTGAATAAAATACTCAGCTGACATATTCTCTAGAATTTTATGATTAGTCCGTTCTTCCACAGCTTGAGAAGGATAGAGCATCTAACTCCTTCACCTGGAAGAAAATCATTGTTCTTTGGGGCAAAAAGTTTGAAGGAGGAAAAGAAGTTTGTCTCCTGTAAAGATATTTAAATCTTCTCCTTTACCTTTTTAAAACTTATCATTAACTTGAGGAAGTTACACACACACACACACACACACACACACAAGGCTTATCACTATCTCTTTCAAAATGTGGACCTTTCAGCACTCACATTATTTCACACTTCTTTTTACACTCGATCCAGTAAGGAGAATTGAGTATTCCAGTAGAACCACTAGAGTAGGTTTCCCCGTGGGAATCCAAGTCATAAATCTTGATTAGGTGGTGGTAGAGTGAATGAGGACTATGTTTCAAATGTGTAATCCATCTGTTTCAGTTATCAGTAGGTCACCTTACTATATGTTGCCAGAAATGCTTAAAGAATGTTTCTTTATTTACTTAACTACATACATGAACTCTTTTGGTCAAGGACTAGTCAAAGTCATCTCAGAAATGAACAAAGTATACATGATACCCATGGAACTAAGAGTTAAATTGAGAAATATTTTAAAAATTATTCACCAAATAACTGATACTTGTATTTGAAGCACTTAGTAAGCATATAGGATGATAGCTAGATGATAATAAAGAGGGCTATCTAAGGACTACACAAAATAGAATAATCAAAGCCTCTCGGGAATATACATGAAAACGAAAATAAAGAATAAGCAGGGTTCAGCTATGGATAGAGCAAGATAAAATCTGTAAGGTACAGTGTTTTACACCAGGAGAAGCAAATGTAGTTGCAGAAACTGTAAAAGGGACCAAATGTCTTCTAGGTAGTGAGTATAAAGGGAAATGAATTTAAATTAGCTTGAGAAAGGAACCAAATTATCTTGGGTCTATCAGCCACTTTAATAGGTTCAGATTTTATTTTAAACTCAATAAGAAACTAGTGAACGTTTTTAAAGAGAGGACAGTATATTTCATTTTCTGTTTAAAAAAACATTATTTCCAAGATGTTCAAAATTTTGAATCTAACAGTGTAAATCCAACTGAAGCCCAGACAGACAACTGTGGTAGATGCGGTCTGTTTAACTTCACTGGTTCACTCATTATTTTTAATGTGTCGTTACTGTACACCAAAAGGCTGATGATATAGATAGGAACATAAGCATCCTACACTTTCCCCCTGGCTACCAGTTTGCTTTAGCCAGTGGAGAGCATAAGCAGAATACTGGAGCAAGAAGAAGAGTGAGATAAATGTGCCAATTTTCCTGACTTACATTTGCTAGGAGGCTGCAGAATGGCATGACAGCACTTCTCCCCCTGTGGGTCTTGACCCCTTTGGGGATCAAATGACCCTTTCATAGAGGTCCTCTACGACAAACAGAAAACACATATTTCCTGATGGTCATAGAAACCAAGACACCTATAAAATTAATCTCAGAAATACACAGGGTTTCACTGAGTCAGCAATGACTGTGCCAGTTGAGTTTGTTTGTTTGTTTGTTAGTTTGTTTGTTGGGTTGGTTGGTTGGTTGATCTTTTTGATGGCCAAGTTAAGGAGGTAGTAAACAGTCTCACCATCATTCACTTGCTTCAGACTCATAGTGACCCTCCCAGATAGGACAGAACCACTCCTGTGAGTTTCCAAGACTATAAAACATTCTGGGGGTCGAAAGTCTTGCCTTTTTCCCTCATGGACCTGGGCTTGTGGTTTGAAACTGTTGACCTTGTGATTAACTGCCCAATTTGTATTCCGTGTGCCACCAGGGCTCCCTCACTGGGTGTCTGGTGTGTTTGTTGTCACTGTTGTTGGTAGGTGCCCTAGAGAGTTGTGTATTCATCACCACTCCCAAGTTTAGAACATTGACTTCATTCTTATATCCTTTATTTTTGCCTCCATGTTTTCATCCAACTTCACCTGCCATAACTCTGTTGTTGTTTGGTACCATGAAGTGGGCTCCAACCCACATTAACCCTTAGCACAACAGAACTGTAAATGGCATGGTCCCGCACCATCCTCACAATTATTCCTATGCCTTTGTACATTGGAGCTGCCAATGTGTCAATCCATCTTCTCGAGGGCCTTACTCTTTTTCACAGTCCCGCCACTTACCAAACATGATATTGTTCTTCAGGGACTAGACTTTGCCGGCCTTATGTTCTAAGTATATAAGTCAAAGTCTTGCCAGCCTTGCCACTTAGGAACATTCCAACCTTACTTTTTACATGCCACATCTGTTTGTCGTTTTAGCATTCCAATGTACTTTCAGTATTTTTCTCCAACACTACAATTCAAATGCATCAATTTTTCTATGATCTTCTTTCCAATGTCCAATTTTCACAATTTAATACAATGGGAAATACCATGGCTTGAGCCAAGTGCACCTTAATCCTCAAAGTAGCATCCTTGCTCTACGAAATGCTAAGGAGGCCTTATGCAACAGATTTACCTAATTCAATATATCTTTTGATCTCCTGATTGCTAATTCCATGAGCATTGACTGTGTATCCAAAGCTTACAAAATCCTTGATAGCTTCAACTTGCCCTCCATTTATCATAATGTTATTTATTGGTCTAGTTGTGAAGGTTTTGGTCTTTACATTGAATTGTAATTTATACTGAAAGCTGTAATTTTAGATCTTCGTGGACAAGTATTTCAAGTCCTCCTCACTTTCAGTAAGCAAGTCACCGGCATATTGCAGGTTAATAAGCCACCCTCCAATCCTGAAGCAGAACTCTTCTTCATATAATCCAGATTCTTTAATGATTTGTCCAGCATACAGATTGAACAATGTGATGAAAAGACATGACCCTGACACATACCTTTCCTGGTTTTAAACCATGCACTATTCTTTTGTTTTGTTAGCAAAAAATGTCTCTTGATCTATGTACAAATTTTGAATGAACCCAATGAAGTGTTTTGGAATTCCCATTCTGTTCAAGGTTATCAAGTCTATTGTGGTTCACACAGTTGAATGACTTTGAATAGTCAATGATACACAAGTATTTTTTGCTTTGAGTCAAAAATCCATATAACATCAACAATTGACTTCTGGCAGTTCCCTGTCAAGATACTGTTACAACCATTGTTGAATGATCTTCAGGAAAAAATTTTTTTATGTGCAATATCAAAGATATTCTATAGTTTGATTGTTTTGTTAGGTTTCCTCTGGTTAGAATGGTCACAAATCTGGTTCTTTTTCAGTCAGCTCGTCAGTTTCCATATTTGCTAGCATAGCATAACTGCCTCCAGTGCTTCTTCAGCTTTCAGAAACATTTCTATGAATATGCTATGTGTAGACTTGTTTGAGGCTAATGCATTCATTACCCTTTGAACTTCTCCCTTTAACATCATTGATTTCCTCATATGCTGTCTCCTGAAATGGATAATCATTTCTTTTTGGTAGAGCTACTCTATGTAGTCTTAGCTCCTTAATCTTGCCCTAATCCTAAGAAACGATTATTCTATTTGCTGTATCTAGATGTGTACCTATCCTCAATTTCATATAAAGAAAATCAAATGAAATGACAGCAACAGAATAAAATACAGAGAAACTTTAATCTAAAATATGAGAACATAATAAAAATTAGAGTTTGAAATAATCAAAAGGAGAAACAAACCAGAAGATGTTAAATTTTAACCTAAATATATCTATAGTAACCTGGTTTCCAATGTGCTCTCCTTGAGTCACATTATTGATCAATGGGTTGAAGGAGGACAAAGGAAGACTTGTCTATGTGTGGTCTATGTGGGAGTTCTGCTAAATTTCTCTTTTGTTAGGGTGAACCTTGAAAGTCCAATGTCTTGGACAATTTTAGGGCAGTGAAATCAATAAAAATAGGTGAAAATGTATATGTAACCTGGATTGAAATATCAAAAGTATTTCATGAAAATAGTAATAATAAGAACTATATATCTGGTTGATCAAAGGTTCATGAAAAAAAAGACAGGAGACTCCGATGAGCCAACCATAAATTCTGAAAAATGTGAAAGAAGGCTCCCATGACCCCATTTACAAATATAATTATCTCCAGTACTTAGTAGGCATATTTTACTTACAAATTATGTTCAGATCTCACCTGTATAAGTAGCAGAGTATCAAAAATCGGACTCAAAGTGCTGGAAATCTTTCTACACTAAACTTAGGACTCTAATTTAAATATAAAGATATGGATAATGATACCAAGGATTGAGATATTTGCACACTTGATAATCCTGAAATCAATCCCTTCTCAATATCTTATCCCATATCTCCTCATTGCTTTTATAATAATAACTTAAATCAAGTTCCTATAGTAGACCCTATATTGTGGTCTTATTTAGAAAGGAGTGCCCCTATATGAGACAGTAAATTATACTTTGAAAAATGACTATGAAACTATACCATTAATCAATTTTTCTATCCCTCTAAACCAAGGTTCAGTATTCCATAACATGAACTGAATAATATAACTTTTTTTCAGGAAATGTATAAAATTCCATTTGCATTTATTAAAATTGACAGCAGAATTTACCCCTCCTCTTCTACAGGGCTTGGTTACCACTTTAGATTTTTGTCACAGCTTAGTTGAAAAGGACACTGCATCTGACATTTCAAAAAACATGTGTTTGGTTTCTCTATCAACGAATGGCATTGCCCATTTTAACAGAACTTTGTACTATGTATACATAATGGAAAATACACGAAAAAAATCTGCCAACATTTAGAGAGCTGGTACATGTTGTCACTTTGGGTCAGAATTGCTCAATGATATGCAACAATGATAGTCTATTTATTTATTATGTTTCCTTTTAAACTACCAACTCTAAAATAGACACAAAGCCAGGGCATTTTGTCAATAGAGGGTTTTCTAGTCATTGCTCAGTAAAAATCAGGCAAATAAAAAATTATTGATAAAATTGTAAATATTGGGGATTACAACTTCCTTGAATTTTCATCTTTATTATGAAAAATACAGTCTTTGGATAGTTAGAATAACAAATTTTCTCTTAGAAATTTGGATATTTAAATTTGCATTCATTTTCATACAAATGTTAGCTTTGTGTTTAGCCCTTTATGTAGAGAGGATATCTATCTCTTAAGCAGAGTATTTGCACACTCGGCCCTTTATATATCTAGAAAAGTGGCACACATTCCCAGGAAAACTCACTATATACTGAATTTACATCTGAAATATCACTGAATAACAAAGACTGACATTGTACTTTTTTTTATAGAAAACTGGCACTCCCAACAAAGTACTAAGTTTCCTTTCACTGAGAATATCCATGAAATATTAAGTTGTTCTTTCAACAGAGTAGCTTGACTTTGAATATTCTAAAATGGATTTTCTATTGTGTTTCATTGTTTGACTCCAATAGTGCTGAAGAATATGTTTATGTGTGACATAAACTATGATCTATGAACTGAAAAACACAAAAGAGATTGAATTCTCAGGCAATAAAGAATGAACTTTGCACACATTTTAAGATGTAATCAAGCTCTGGAATTTTCAGGTTTAATGTACATTTCTAATTTTATTCCAGAACTTTAAGATTGATGACATAAGAATGTGTGCAAGTCAATACATGCTTTGAGGCTTTACTCAGTATCTCAAATATTGATGGAGACTAGCTAAGCCCCTCGTATTCACATATCATGGAAGTATTTTTATTCTGTGAATCCCACAGAGAAATAGCTTATAGTACAGTGGTATTTACTAAGGCAAGGAAGCTTTTGTTCACCACTGTTTTGATGAAAGATTTGCAATGTATCTGTACTTGTATGAAAAGAAATAAAAGAAGTCTTGTGAAAAAAGTAAGAATTGAAATGAACTTAGGCTATTTGTTAACAAATTTAAGATAAAGTTAAACTAGTTATCTATAAAATACACAAGTCATATACATTTTGTAACAAAGTGTTATAGATTAGGTGTGTGGTTATTGTGCCTATATTTTTAATTTAGGTGATCCTTCTCAGCATAGCACATAGGGAAAATACATGGTATCACAAAATTTCACAATAAAAAACAAAATGACATTTTATTGATAGCACCAGAATAAGCACCAGGTACTGCTCAAATGTGAGACTTTGCTAATAAAAACTGGCTAAAAGAATGTGGTTCAGATTAGGTAGTATAGATTAGGTTACTCAAAGGTCATCATGAACAAAACTTCAGTATCACCATGAGGGAAGGGAAGAGTGCCATGTCCTATACATCTCTCTATGTTAGCATGTATGTGTTAGCAAATATCACCTGGTGATAAGTATTCTCTGAAAATTTACTGCTGTTCACTCCCTCAAATGTTTTCTCTACTCCTGTAGTAATTGTGCCGCTAGACCATTCTCTAAACTCTCATCCAACCTCTTACCTCAAAACTTATAATAGAAGCAGCAGCCAGTAGGGGGAAGCACTATAGCCAGGATATACTGCCGACAGGCTATCTTGTAACAGTTAGCTTGGAAAGTGCCAGAAACAGAATGCAATATAGTTTCTGTCTTTAAAAATAAAATCATTCACTGAAGTACTAAAATGTGACTTTATTCATCAAAATGAAAAGATCCAGTCAGCAAACCTCACCCTTAAGAGTGTAGGAGTGGACTTTTTTTAAGCCTCAAATTCAAGCCTTTGATTCCAACAGATAGCAACCATATAGGACCCGAAAGAACTCCCTCGGTGCTTTTTCAAGACTGTACCTGTTTACACGAGTACAAAGTCTTCTCGTTTTCTCATAAAATGTATTTGAACTATTGACCTTTAACTTAGGAGACCAAAGTATGACCGACTATTAGCAGGCACTAGGGGAGGACATCAGAGGATTCAAATGGTGGGTTAGAAGGTTTTTTAAAATTATTTTTGTGTTCTATCTACAGACAGAGGCAGGAAATTTGAATGTGTCTAGCCTGAGGCCTGTGTGGCCATTGCAAGGAATTATCCAAGCCTGTAGAGAATGAGAGAGCACCACTGAAAATAGTTGATGTCAGAATGGTTTCCAAAAAAGAGTGGAAGAAACTGTGTCCTCTGCCTCAGGTGAACCCGCTCGAAGCAGCTTCCTCTCCTCCAGTGCTCTTCTACAGGAAGCGGAGGTCAGAAGCCACTTGCCTGCCATTGTTCAAATGACAGCATTATTTTAGACTGAGCTTGTTACTTTCTGCCTCACTCTGTTGGACATAAGAGAGACAGAGCCACAATGATCATGAGCCATCCGTTGAATCCCTTTGGGAGACTCTGTTATCTCGTATTTTTTTTTCTAAACAAGATTGTTTACTTATAATTGTTTCCCAATGTCATGGAGTCAATGTTGGCACATGGTGACCTCTGTCCGACAGGGTGGAGCTGTCTCTGTGAGTTTCTGTGAGCCTGTCCATGGGAGTCAAAAGCCCAGCTTTCTCCTGCTGAGTGGCAGGTGGTTTCACACCGCTGACCTTGCAGTGATCAGTTCCCATGTAGTCACTGTGCCTCCAGGGGGTCCTGTTCTTTGTGATTGTAGCTCCCATTAGGTTTACACGTCTGTTACCAATAGATTGATAAAAGTGCATTTTTCCTTTCATTTTTAGAGTGCATTTTAATTATTTATATAAAACATTGGGCAAACCTTTAAGCAACAGTGGGTTTCCAGTAATTAAAAATATATTGGGTATACTCCTCAGGAAGGTCATATTTATACTCTCTGACCTTTAGTTCCAGAAAAGTTGCCATTTAATTTTTAGTCATATGTTGGCAAAACAGTGCCATTCAGATGATTGCCAAATGGAAAAACTGACCTGACGGCCCTAAAGCGCTAATGTCAGTGTTTCCAAATGTTTCGCCGCGCTTCCTTTTGTCCCAACCTGCTCACTCCCTGCACATAACACAAGGGACAGACCCTCACAAGGGTAAGAATGTGGGGCCACCTCCATGTCTCTGTGGGTTTTAATTTTCCAACATACTCAGGTAAACAGTTAGAATCCACTTTTATATATAGGAAAACTGAAAGCAAAAACATACAAGTAAAAATAATTTGAATATGCTGTGAACCATGGTAGAGAAACAAATATTGAAGTCACATTTCAGTAAAATTCTGTCTTTTTATAGATTGCTTTAATCCTCTTATAGTTGCAGCTTAAGTGTCTATAAAACTTAAATACTTCTTTGCTTCTAGTATGAATGAAAATTCATTTGGATTTGTAATGAATGTTAGCAGCAATAAAATTGAAATGAAAGGAAAACATTTCAGCTTCAATATCTGTAGATTTTTGCCAAAATTCCTTTAGAAATGGATTGAATAATACTTATTACTGTTTTTAGTGAAAGAAAGTGAAGAAAGGACAGTTTTCCAATAGTAAAAATTTCCTTGCTTCTGAATCTTGGAAAAAAATCTTCAGTGATTATTCACAGGCACATTTTAAAGACACTTATTTTTTTAAATACCTAGTTTTGCTAAGTAATTTCCCCAAAATTCTGTTGATTTTAAGAAATTTCTGAGGATTTGCTTTTTTGGGGGGAGGGGATCATCACTGCCCTCTAGTGGTGGGAGTTGGAGGCCCAGCCTCTGCTCCGTGGGGCTGGAATTGAACCTCCATCCCAGTGGGCCACAGTCCCATGCACAACCATTACACCACCAGGGCCCAGGCGAGGATTTGCTTTTAAAAATATGTGCTGTTCGCAGTAGATATGAATTTAGAAATGGGCACAAATTTGATAAATCCCTTGATAAATTTATTTTATAAAGTGAACTTTTAATTTTTCCAAATATAAGGCATTTTTTCACATTTCAATGACCTTTCTTTTTTAAATTATTCGCAACAGCATCAAATGGCCAACACTCATAATTTTGGGTCTCCTTGTAATCAAATCTGTATGGCTTTATCTCAAATGATCACCCTTACAGATTCAATTTTGGTAAGTAAGTCTCTCAAAACTTATTTTCAAAATCATCTTTTTCAGATGTAAGAAAGACTTTTAAGCAAACTTTGTCAAGAATATTTTTATATAGTACATTAAATTAGTTTCTATTCAGGGTCATTCATATAAATTTTTCCAATAGGATAGCTGCACTCTAATAAGCGACATAAAATGTTTAGCATGTGAACAACATCTCTTCAATGCATTTCTATTGCACTTGTTAGTTGTTACTTGGTTGGCAATGAGTCATTGAAACCTTATGTATAACAAATGAAAAAGATTGCCTTGTCCTATCGTTGTTGTACCTGAGTCTATTGCTTTAGGGCACTGTGTCAAAGGATCCTCTACTTTGTCAAGTTATGGTGTGCTTCTCTTTTGAATAGTCTTCCTAGATGACAAATCCAAAATAAATGAGTGAAAGTACACTATTTTCCTCTAAGGGGAAGGGTTGTATTTCTTCTGAAACTGGTTTGTTCGTTCATCTACAAATCGGTAATATTTGTTATCAACATGATAATTAGAACATGTCCATTTTCCCTTCTTTATCATTGCTCATCCAGCTTTCACAGGTTTATAATCCCACATGCACATACAAAGGGCATAATTTGGGTGAGTAGCACCTTAATTATAAAAGTTATATTAGCTAAAAACATTGTAAATAGAGACTAGTTCACAGACTGCGAGCATTACTTTAAAACATTCCTTTGCTTATGTTTTCATTTTACTCTTTATGGAACTGCTCATTAGCATGAATTAAAACAAAGTACCCATAATACTAAAGTTACTAAGTAACATTGAAAGCATTCTAAATTTGGCACATAGAAGAGATTATCAAAATGTTCTAAACAACAGAAAGTCACTAGTTCAGCTTTGAATATTTTACTATTAATATATCAAGAACTATTAATATTGAATAGAATTTGTTTGTGAGTTCTATATATGAAATATTTGCAGGAAGTGAAGTTATTCTCTGGGAAGGCAAGCATTCTTCCTAAAGTAGAGGGTCTGCAAATGATGTAAAACCCTCAGTGGTATGGATTGATCTTCAAACTAACATCTCGCTCTTCAACATTTTAAACAAGTCTTGTGCAGCAGATTTCTCCTATGCAATGTATCTTTTAATTTCCTGACTGTTGGTTCTATAAGCATTGATTGTGATTCAAGCAAGATGAAGCTTGACACCTTCAATCTTGTCTCCATTTAAAATGAAGTTACCTAGTGATCCAGATGTAAGGATTTTGGTTTTCTTTACATTGAGTATGTAACACACTAAAAGCTACAATCCTTTTCTCTATTTGCTTTAGGAATAAAAAGACTTTACATATCTAAACCAACTCATATTATGAGTGCAAATTTTGTGATTGCTACTATAAATAGATTTTTTTCTAGGACTGTGTGGAAATCAGAGGCATAATTCACAAACTCTAATGCACTAACTGCTCTGCAGGAGAAAGATGAGACTCTGTAGATTAAAAATAATGTATAGCCTCAGATAATTTACCCTATTGCTACGAATTAGAATCAACTTGATGATAGTGATTTTAGGTTTAATGTTTTTTTTGGAGGGGAGGTTAAGTTACCCTCATAGAAATTAAAATTTTAGCTAAATATGATATGTGCATGAAATACTGTAATCACACTCTAACAATGGTATAGAAACAAATAACTAAATTATGTAACAAAAAATGTGTACAGACTGCAGTAGTCAATGAGGCTTCAAAAGATACATATAAGATTACATAGATGCAGACTAATATCATTAAGAAATATAAGGAGGAAGACATTTAAGTGTTGAATAATTCATAAACTTACAATATTATCTATCATAATGTTGGTTTCAATGAAAAGGAGCTATATATTAAGTTTATATGCAGATACATGTAGGTCAGTGTGTTACACAGGATTCTCTAGAGAAACAAAACCAGGACACGAATAATTCTCTCTCTATTTTTATAAGGATAGAAAGATATCTAACATAAGGAATAAAGTTATCTAATCTGTAAAGCAGGGCAAATGGCCCAGTGCAATTCACTTGTGTGAGACAACTAGTAGACTGGCAGTCCTTCGAGTCTTGAGGGCTGCTGAGTAGTCTCTATAGAGCAATTCAGGCTATCTGGCCAAAAGCAGCAAACAGCAAGGCAGGTCACCAACAGTCAGCCAGATGACAAAGTCCAACAGTCCTCAGCTCAAGAAATGTATATTCCAGTAGTGTGATGAAGCAGGGCTTGAAGGAACCGCAACTCACAGTGACACAATCCATGGATTAGGTGGCCCACTGGAGATCGAGGCACAGGACAAACAAGGCAGCCAGCTGGTCCAAAGATCCAAGAGAAAGAGAAAGGTGAGACTTGCCTAGCCATTTATATCACCGCCCTTCAACTGATCTCACATGTGTTCATTGGCCAACAAACTAACCTATCACAGTCAGAGAAATGCATTTCGCATACAATTGCATTTAATATATCATTTAAGAATATTAATAATTGTTTTTATATTTTAATTTTCTTGGGCAAAAATGGAAACAGCAAACTTATTATTTTATAATTAAAATTATGCAATATTAAAATTATGCATATTTTTTTTACTTTTCAACACAAAACTTGGAGAATTTTGTTATATAGCCTATTTATACCATAATATGCATAAGAAATAATAATAAATAACAAATAAATAATAAATAACAAAATGCAAATAGACATGAGCTTTATGAGTTCATGAATTAAAAGACTTGAGTACCTTGCTTCTATATAATATCATATATATACACATATATTTAATCATTTATTGGGGCTCATAAAACTCTTATCATAATCCACACATATATCTATTGTATGTCAGGCACATTTATACATTTGTTACCCTCATCATTCTCCAAACATTAGCTTTCTACCTAAGCCCTTAATATCAGCTCCTCATTTTTCCTCTCTCCCTCCTACCCCTCCCTTAGGAACCCTTGATAATTTATAAACTATTATTACTTTATCATATCTTACACTGTCTGATGTCTCCCTATACACCCAATTCCCCATTGTCCATACCTGAGGGAAGAGGTTATATGTAGATCCCTATAATTGACTCCCCCTTTATACCCCACTTTCCCTCCACCCTCCAGATATCGCTATTCCCACCATTGGTCCTGAAGGGATGACATGTCATGGATTCGCTATGTTTCTGATTCCTACCTGTACCACCATACATCCTCTGGTCTAGCCAGATTTGTAAGGTAGAATTGGGATCATGATAGTGGGGAGGAGGAAGCATTAAAAAACTAGAAGGAAGTTGTATGTTTCATGATTGCTACACTACATTCTGATTGGTTTGTCTCCTCCCCACAACCCTTCTGTAAGGGGATGTTCACTACCTATAGAAGAACATCTGTACTCTCCCTAATTTGCACTTCCCTAATCTGTACTCTCCCTTATTTAAAATGATATAATTTTTCATTCTTTGATGCCTGATACCTGGCATCTTCAACACCGCATGGTCAAACAAGCTGTTGTTCTTCTTCCATGTGGGCTTTATTGTTTCTGAGCTAGATGGCTGCTTGTTTACTTTCAAGCCTTTAGGATTCCAGATGCTGTTTTTTGATAGCTGGGCACCATCAATTTTCTTCATCACATTTGTTTAGGTACACATTTGTCTTCAGCGATCATGTTGGGAAGATGAGCATCATAGAATGCCAATTTAATAGAACAAAGTGTATTGAGAAAGTACTTGAGTGGAGGCCCAATGTCCATTTGCTACCTTAATACTAAGGCTATAATATATGCAAGTATATTTGATATAAATATAAGTAATATATTTATGTAAATATAAATATGTGTGAATTCCTTTAATGTAAATATCAACCCATCATCATAGATAAATATATGTACATGCCTATATTTAGACTTCCATAAATGCCCTTTGCCTCCTATTTCTTTCCTGTATTTCCTTTTAATTCTGCTTGTCTCACTATCATGCTCAGCCTTCATTTGGGTTTCAGTAATTCACCAGGGTTAGCTAACTCTTGGTCAATCCCAAAGCAGCTTCTCACACCCTCCTTGTCACTGATTTGGATCACTTGTTGTTCCCTTGTCCCTGGGTTGGTCGAGACCACCTCCTTTCCCCCACCTGCCCTTCTCCCATATCCCCTCATTATCATAATTCTTGTCATTTTCTCCTACAGACTGATCATCCAGTCTACCTTGCCTAGATAGACCTGCAGAGATAATCATATGCACAAAAAAACAAGACATAGCACTACAAAGCAACAAGAGAAAATAAAATGACTATAACAAGGAAAAAGCAATGTCCAGAAAATATATATGTATATAAATAAGTAAAAACATAAAAATAAGAAAAAAGGAAAACCTAGAATAGTTCAAAGTCTGTTGAGTTCTAGGAGTATTCTCCAGTAGAGTACAATGGTGTTCCACACCCTGGCCCCACAGTCTATCTTTAGCACTCCCTCAGGATCTCCATGCTCTGCTCCCCACACTGCTCTTATGCTTGCCCTTAGTGTTTTGCTCAGTATGGAGAAGTCAGACTGGGTGCAAACCTGACACTGTGTCCCCAGTGTTGTCCCTCGTTGGGCCGTGGGTCAACAAGGGGCATCATGTCTGGTAGTGATGCCGGCTCTATGGTCCTCTCCGTGTATTGACTGTTCTGAATGGGAGTATTGTCCTCAGTCTTGGTGGGTCATGATGCCTCCACTCTCTCTTCCTCCCACTTCATTTGATCCCCTGTGCTCTGGTCAGACATGTCCCTCTCCCCAGCTGCAGCTTCAGTGCTGTCCTTTAAAGTACATTATTCTGGTGGTAGGAGTGGTTGTCCTCGTAGTTGGGATTGGGGCCAGACACTCAGACCAATACACTGGCTCCCTGTTACATTCTGGGATACTGCATTCACATCCTGGAACACTGGGTTTAAGTCTGGTCCCTCTTTCCCTGTAGAGATATAAACATTACCATCCCCTTGAGTTGTTCAGTACCTGTTCCCCTGCTACACATAGCTATCCACCCCCCTTTTTTAGTTGGGCACCATATGTAGCTCTGGATTGGTTCTGGCCCCTGCTATACTATCTGAACCACACCCCAGCAATTTTTATATACAGTAGCTTTTCCCCTATGTCCCTTTTGCATTTTTTAAGCTTATATCAACAGACTCATGCTGTACTTTTTCTTTTGTGCTCGGCTTACTTTAATTGTATGACTTCCACCAATTCTTCCCATCCAGCTATATGCTTCATGCATTCATCACTGCTTTTCAGCGATGCACCATATTCAATTATATGTTTGTACCACAGTTTTTTAATCAATTCAGCTATTGATGGGAATTTGGGTTGTTGCCAAATCCTAGCAATAGGAAACTGTGCCACAATGAACATTGGAGCACAGATGTGTAAGTGTGGATTTTTTCTTGCCTCTTCTGAGTATATGCCCAGTAGGGAGATTCCTTGGTCGTATGATAACTCAATTTCCATCTGTTTTAGAAACTGCCAAATCGATTTCCATAGAGGCTGTCCATAGCTACAGGTCCATCAGCAGTGGATGAGAGTTTCTGTCTCAGCACAGTCCCTTCAACACTTGTTATTTTCTGATTTTCTGAATCAGGCTATCTTTGAGGGTGTTAGGTGGTATCTTAAGTTGATTTAATTTGCATTTCTCTTATGGCTAGTGATCAGGAACATTTTCTCATATGTTTATTAACCATTCCGATTTCTTCCCCTGGGAAACTTCTGTTCAGGTCTTTTGTCCACCTTCTTAGTGGGCAGTTAGCTTTTCTTTTATTTTTAGCTTGTAAAGTATTGTATATTTTAGTAATATGACCTTTCTCTGATGTTTCATTGTTAAAGATGTTTTCCTAGTCAGTGGGCTCTGTTATTACTCTCTTGGTACATTCTGCCAATGTACACAGGCGATTTATCATCAGTATACCCCACCTGTCAATTTTTGATTCCTCTGTATTTGTATCCTTCCCTATTTCTGATAGCCTATATATTGTCTATATGTTGACTCCTTCCCAGTTTCTGATAGTCTATATATTCCGATAGCCAAGATTCTCAGGTTCAGCTCAATTCTTTAACTAATGGCCCTAATTGTTTAGGGTTTTACCTCAGGATTTATGATCCATTGTGAGTTTATTCTTGTGCATGGAATGAGGTAAGGATCTCACTTCATTTCTCTGCAGTTAGGTATGTTGATTCTGTTCTAATTTATGTAATTTTCTGTGCCAGAATAGCAACCAAAAGTCTTTTTTTCATTTTTCATGTGTGCATTTATTGTGATCAGCCTTCCTTTCATTAATGCTTTTGCTGAATCCCAAAGGTTTTAGTATGTCGTATTTTCATTCTCATTGGCTTCTAGAAAATTTCTGATTTCATCTCTGATCACAGTCAATAGCCACTCCTTTTACAGTAGAGATCTATTCATCCCCCATTGTTTTTCCTTGTTTTCTTCACTGTCCTTCAATTGATTTCCAGCCTTATGGCACTGTGATCAGAGAAAGATGTATGTATAATCTATGTGCTTGAATTTTCTCACGCTCAATTTGTGTCCCAACATGTCATCTATCTTTTAGCACGTGTGATATGGGTTTGAAAAGAAGGTGATATCTTTTCATTTGGTGGAAAGCTCTGAAAATATCTCTCAAGTCAAGTCCTTCAGTTATGTTGTTTAGATCTATAGTCTCCTTGTGGAGATTTTTTCCCAGTAATGTGTCTTTTTCAGAGAGTGTTGTTTTAAAATCATCAACTATATTTCTGTGTGTGTGTATGTTTGAATTGCAAATTTCTTATGCTTTCTGGTTCTTGGTTTACTGATCCCTTGAGCATTATATAGTGCCCTTACTTGTCTCTTGTCTCAAGGTATGACCCATACCTTGAGATCAATTTTGCCTGATATTAAGATTGCTATCCCTGCTTTTATTTCATTGATGTTTGCTTGGTATATTTCTCTCCAGCCTTTAATTCTCAACCTGTTTTTATCTGCAAGCTTGAGATGTGTCTCCTGTATGCAGCAGAATAATGGGTTATGCTTCCTGTTGATGGGTTATGCTTCCTGAGACAGTATGTTAGTCTCTGTCTTTTAATGCCTGAATTCAGGCCATTGATATTCAGTGTTATTAAATCCATCCGTGGAATCTGTGATGTCATCTTATACTTATTATGTTGGGTGTTTTCCTACCTACTTTTCTTCTCTGCTTGTGTGGTGTGTGTGTGTGTGTGTGTGTGTATGTATGTATGTATGTAGATCATTTTTGCCTTCTTTCCACTATTGAGCCAATACTATCTTTGGGGCTGCTTTCTCTATGGGTGGAGTTGTTGTACATTGGCCTTTTATTTGCCCTTTGTGTCAGGCAGGGTTCTCTTAGAGAAATAAAATTCAGGACACTATATATTTTTATATATTTATATATATATTATATATATATTTATATATTGAGAAAGATATATAAGATAAAAAGTGAAAAAGTTAACTATAAAACAATACAGATTGCTCGGTGCAACTCACTTGCGTGAGGCAACTAGAAGACTGGCAGTCCTTCTTGAGGTCCGCTGAATAGTCCTCTGTAGAGCAATCCAGGCTATCTGGTTACAAGCAGCAAATGGCAGAGCAACAGTCACCAACAGTCACCAACTGTCACCAACAGTCAGCCAGATAACAGAGTCGAACAGTCCCCAGCTCAAGAGATGTATATCCCAGGAGCGTGGCGAAGTAGGGCTTGAAGGATCCTCAACTCACAGTAACACAGTCCATGATTAGGTGTCCCACAGGTAGTGTTGCTTGGAGGTTAAGGCACAGGACGAACAAAGCAGCTCTCTGGTCCGAAGTTCCGGAAACAAGAGAGAGGGCGGGACTTGCCAATATATCTCCTATATCTGCCCTTCAATTCATCCCACATGTTCATTGGCTGTGCCGTCACAACAGACCCACCAATCTTCTATGGCCATGTTGGCATAACAAACCTACCCATCACACCCTTGATGAGTATTGATCTGTTACCCATACAGGATTGGCAAGGATCTTTTGTAGGGTTGGGTTTCTTTTTATGTATTCTTTGAGTTTTTCTTTTTCTGGGTAGACTCTTACTTCTCCATTTTCTTAATAGAGAATTTCGTCAGGTAAAGTATTTTTAGATTTTTGTTGTTTTCCTTTAATTTTTGGAATATGTTACTCCATTCTCTCCTCTTTTTCATCATATCTGCTGATGGGTCTGAACATACTAATATTGGATACCTTCATACATGCTCTTGTCCTCTTCCTCATAGATGCTCAATTTAACTATTATGTGTCTTGCTGACTTCTTCTTGGGGTTCAGTCTGGCTGGTGTTTTTTTCAACATCCTGAATGGTTGCCTGATTTTTATTTATTAAGCCAGGGAAGTTTTCCTCTAAGAATTCCCTCGCTATTTTCTCTGTGTTCTGTTCCAGTAGTCCAATTATTCTAATATTGTTTCTCTTCATAGCATCAGACATGGCTCTCAGATTTTTTTCAGCTTCTCTGATCATCTATTTTTGCTGCTTTTCCCATTTGTTGAGGTTAGTTTGGTTATCCTCTAGGTCACTGGTACAATTCTCTGCCTCCTCACATCTGTTAGCAAAGTCTGCCAACTTGCCACTGGTTTTGGTTATTTCATCCCTTTAAGTCTTGTATTTCCCTTTGGTGTGTTGCTTTTATCTCCTCTCT
Organism: Nesogale talazaci; assembly: GCA_004026705.1. Lineage (NCBI taxonomy): Eukaryota > Metazoa > Chordata > Mammalia > Afrosoricida > Tenrecidae > Nesogale > Nesogale talazaci. Next base: position 27,450 of record PVJH01004274.1, read on the forward strand.
CATTCTATCATTTGTCTGTATTGCTTCCCTCATATCTTGTATGCCTCCAAGCAGTATACTGAACATTTCTTTCGCGGCTGCTCAATATCTATGATATGCTTCTTCTATGCACATCATTAGGATCATGACTTCTGGCATTGTCTTCTGCTTCTCCTGCTTTTTTTTCTTGAGGCTTTTGGGACTGGTTGCTATTTATGTGTTGTTTTAAAAGAGCTTGGAGCCATCTTCCAGACTCGAAGAACACTGGACTTCCCCTTGGGGGACTTGTAGGAGTGCTTCTACAAGCTGCCTGCAGGAGCTGTACTGGGGGTCAGGCTACCACTGCATCTTCTGGGGGTTACTCTTACGCTCTAGCCAAGCAATATTCTATTATGTCAGATGTAAGTTGGATAGCCCTCTCATGGGACACTGGTCAGGTTGTTGTGGGCCCATGAGGGCAGCATTTGATCTCTAAGCATTTGATCTAGTGGTTTGTCTCATGTGCTTGGAATACCTCAAGTGGCATGTGGTATTTCCCTCTGTAACGGTTGTGCCAAGGAGGGCGTGTGGGTGTCCCTTCTTTGTTATAGAGCTGGCAGGCAGAATGATCCTAGTCAAGGAGATCCCCGTGGAGGTTTGGAGAATGTTTCCACAGCAGTGTGGAGCACCACTGATGGTGGGCAGGAGTTCCCCCGGTCATTTGTAGGACCTCGAGGTCTAGGCTGGATTTCCCTCAGCCATTCAAAGGAGAGAACCCTCAGCTACTTGGGATATAGAGGAGGGATTATTTGCAGGCAGGAGGTCCCCCAACTGGACCTTCAGTGTTGCCTTGGGCAGAGAGGACTGGCCTGGAGGCTGATCGTGACTTGTGAAAGGGAAGAGAGAGGAGAAGAAAGAGGGGGGTGGTCAATAAACCTGGTAGTTGCTATTTTTGGTTATTGTTTTGTTTTTTTACCAGAATATATATTTTATTATTTGGGGCTTATGAGGGGCCTTGATTTGGGAGCTGTCACACTGACCCCCAGTTGGGGAGATCCAGTTTATCAGGAAGGTTGTTCTCTTCACAGTCAAATAGAATTGAATTTGGCCCCTGGACTATAAATACTTCTTTTCTGCCATACCGTGCCCTGACTCAGGTAAACTCCTACTTTTTTTTTCTACTCCATACCATGCCCTGACTCAGATAAATTCCTACTTTTTTTTTTCTATTCCAAATTATGGTTTCCCATGTGCCCTGTTTCCCAAGTTCTAAGCTCAAGACAACTAATAGAGTGGGGAACTCTGTTGTGGGGTTCTGTGACTAGGTCTCAAGGTTCTCTTCGTGTCTGGAATTATGCCTCCATTAGAATTCAGCCTGTGGAAATCGCTACTCATCTGTTGTGATATGGTGGAAAGCCTACAAGCCCAGCACCGAAGCAAAAGTGATTTAATGTGTCCTTGGTTCACTTTGTGAATGTAAATCACAAAAAGATGGCATTCAGGACAAGCCCTAGTTCTAATTTCAGTACTCCACCTCCCAGTCTCCTTCACTTTACTTCCCAATTTTCTATTCTGGCAGCATGAGCTCAGGGTGGGTGAGTCTTCACTAGACGCCATTTCCTCCCCCTGCTTAATATATCATTTTATCCTAGGGGCCTTTTCATTTTCAATTGCCTCATCAACATATAAAAGTTGAACATTTAATAAAGACGGCCAAAGAAGCATAGATGCATTGTAAAGGACATCGGTGCTTGTACAGAATATCAAGAGCACCTAGGATGGCAAGAAGAGCAAGCAAATTGGTGTTGGATAAAAGATAGCAAGCAAGCTCCTCAGAAGTGAGACTTTCTTTCATGTGCTTCAGAAATGTTATCAAGAGAGCCCAACCAACAGGCTACATTCTGGGTTAAGCAGAAGAACAGTGAAAATCAGACAGACCTCCACCAGACAAACTGACACAATGACTGCAATAATGTTATTCAAAAGTAGCGAAACTTGTGAGGATGGTGCCGACAGGGCAGTGTTTGAATTTGTTGTACTTGGGACAACTCTGAATCATAAATAGCTAGGCAGCCCCTAGCAGCAACAGGTAGAGAAAATATATATCTCTTTGTTTGAAAATGACTCTATTATTGAGGAAAACTATCCAACTATCCATTTTTGTTTGTAAAATAGTAGCCCTCCCTATAATCAACCTCTCTCGGTGTTTCAAACCACCTTAAATAGGAGAAAGAGGAAGCAATGAAAGAATTAAAATGTTTTTGCATCTGTAAGTAAAATGAACTAGAAATCATGATTAATCCATGGACACAGAAGAGAATGTTATCTACATAAGGAAATAGCATGTATTAGAAACAACATGCGGCTGAGCCCTGGTGGCCTAGTGGTTGTGTGTGGGACTGTGGCCCACAGTGTTGACAGTTAAAATCCAGCAGGAGCAAGGTTGGCCTCCCTACTCCCGCCAGGGCCGTGATGCCCCCCCACCCTTCACACTCACACAAAAAAAGTTCTTGGAAAATGAGATTGAAAGTAACAATTTAAAAAAAAAAGAAACAACATGCATGTGTTCCTATCACTGTGCTGAAAATGGCTCTATCAGTCACTTCTTTGTGGTTCTTGATATCGGCATATGTATAATAAAACACATAACTGTGTAAAGACACTCCTGCAGCCATGTTTCTTCATAAAATTTGGACTATTGGAACCATTTAGCATCCCACCAGACCCACTGGACCTAGAGTTACATAATTACATCTATGTTGCCTTTGAACAGAATTATAATCCTGTTTTAGAAAAGACAGAAAACATAGGAAAATAATCAAGAGGCAGGGAAACATCTAATTATTCAGTCTGTTTTCCTCAAATTGAACCAGACTTTTAATGCTTTAGAGATACATGTTCAGTAAAAATGTCTGATAATTTTATCCATTCAGCCTAATATTGTGCCAGGATCCTGAAAGTTTATTTATTTTAAATGGTTTATTTATACCCTGCCTGTTTTCAGAAATGATTTGGGTTGACTTTCTCAGGATGGTTTTTCACTACTAACATTAATAATGGTTTTACAGAAGCTATGAAATCAAATAATTCTCTACTGATGGCTCTATTTTTGTCAAAGGGCTTTGATCCCCAGGGATTTAGTACACATTGCTCAATATCATACATGAAAATCAGGAAAAAAAATCTTACCAACAGATGATTTGTTGGGAACCCTATTTTCTAGGAAGAACTCTATTATGAATCTATTAATTTACTAATTACTCTATTATGCATTTATATAATGACATAAGAAATGTTCTCCTGCTACTATGGTAATTTCTTATGAGGAGATACATAAGAACAGAAACAAATGCTGATATCAAGGAAGTCATACATTTAGTTAATGTAGTAATTGTAGGGAAAAAAATCTACAGAACATGAGGCACTATGTAGAAGTGCTTCTCAGATGTTATCTGCATAGAACCACCTTGGGTTTTTGTTGAATTATGGATCTGTAGGTCTGAGGTAGCATCTGATTGTGCTAACTTCTCTATCATAGTACCACAAGACACCGGATGCCACTGGCATCTGTCCCATATTTTAAGTAGAAAGGATGGTATAGTTATGACCTAGGCTTTGCTTTCAGTGAATTCATGTAGACAACTTTCCTTCCTGGTTTTCATCTCTGACATATGAGAACTTTTAAGACTAGATCAAGCCTCTAGTGCTTCCTATAACTCTTACACTTTGGTTCTGGATGGGATTATATTGCTGTATCTTTTTTTTTCCTCTTCTAAACTTTATTTTCACACTTACAGTTTAAGCCAGACTTAAGTGAATGATATAAGTAACAAGAGACAGATTTGAGGCTTTCCATTCTGTTTTCTAAATCAGTGATTCCTCTATTAATATAGTAATGCCCCCACTTAAAAAATTGCTAGCTGATGTCATCAAGTTTTCAGATCATTGATTTTATGTGGAGTGACTGTCACAATTTCTGTTCTTATATTCTCCTTTTATTCTATTCAATTTATTTTTCAATAATAATTCAGCACTTTAAATATTTCTTTCTCTCAAATACATCTAAATTTGTATTCTGTATAAAGAAAACAAGAACTGGCATTCCCAAAGTTATTTAAAAATAATATTCTTTAGTCTTAAGCTCAAAACAAACCTTTAAGTTTAACATTTCTCTGAAAATTATGGTTCATGTAAGATTTCTTGGCCATGGAGTTTGGAATGTATCATGCAGGAATCTAATGGAAGTTTTTCTTCAATGTTCTCTCCTTTAGAGCTTCTTCCAAGATTCTTTCTGAAGATTGCTCTTCAATATCTCTGAATTTTAATGTATTGCAAATACATTGAGCTACATAGCACATTTCCTTAAGGTTTGCACATTTTTGTGCTTGCAATGAACATTTTTTACCAAATTTGGCAATAATTATAAACTTGCCCCTTTTTGTATATAGAAGTAAAGCATCTGAATTTGGAAAAATTAAGATTGTCTACTAAAATGATAGAGGCTTTTAAAAAGACTGTAGCTTCCTATAGTCTTAAAGGCCTGTCATTAAAGACTTTTAACATTCCTGATTGATATTTTTTCCAAAAGATTATGTACAGACATGCATTTCATCTAAAAACTATGTTTTCACTGTTACCAGAAAATAATGAATGTTCTTAGAATTTTCAACCAGAAAAATCATTCTAAAAGTAATTGTAGCAAGAGATCTTGCTTAAAGTGAATATACAGTGTGGTAGTTACATAATGCGATGTCAATTTGCGAGGATTATGGGTGGGGTGAAGGGATGGAGTCTGACCTGTCAGTCAAGATACAGCTAATGAGTCCTCTGTGTGGGCATGGCCTATGCCTAGAATTCTGGGAACTCCTGTATTTCTTCCTTAGAGGCAGGAGACACTTCTCTCAGCGCACTTCCTTAGAGACTCTTTACTGACAAGACTGACTCCCTGCAAGATATCTATGAGGAGAAGCTTCATGGGCCTACCCAGATTCCACCTTGACATGGACATGGAGAAGCCATGCTGAGATGCTTACAATGCCACTGGACCTAAAATGCTTCCCACCCATTGGCCTGTGATCTTCCTGCAGTCAATATCATTGCATGTGTTTTGTGAGTTTGAAAGGGACTTTATAGATTGGTATCAGATATATGGGTTAATATTGGACTTATGGACTTGATCTGGACTGGGCTGGGTTGTTTTCTCAATATTCAATCACTCTTGTATATAAACTTCTTTCTTATACACATTGGCATGTTTCTGAATTTGTTTCTCTAGTCTAACTGGACTAAGGCATACAATTTACATGAAGATTCACAGGGAGAGATCAGGTGGCATAGTTAAAACAACTAACAACTTGTGTCATTCATTCATGAATATTACTTCATTTCTTAATTTTCACCTTTGTGAGCATTTCTTGTGGATCCAAGTAAAATAAAATCCTTAATTACATCAATCTTTCTTCCATTAGCCATTACATCAATCTTTCTTCCATTAGTTTAGGGTTCAGTTATGAAGACTTTTTTAATGTATGTTGAGGTATCATCCATACCTATTAAAGGCTTTGATTTTCTTTCTTTGATTTTCATTTTTTGCACTGATTTTCTTCAGTAAATGAATCAAGTCCTCTTCACTGTTTCCAAGAAAGGTTCTGGCCTCTGCATATTACAGGTTGCTCATGAACCTCCCTCCAATCCTGATGCCATGTTCTTTTTTATGAAGTCTGCTTTCAGACTGAACAAGTGTGGTAAAAGGACACAGCCTGGAGCACTCATTTCTTGAGTTTTAAATCATGGAGTATCTCCTCCCTCCTATTTTCTTCAATGACTATTTCTGGGCCTAAGTACAGGTTCCATGTGATTAAAATGGAGTGTTCTGAAATTCCTAATCTTTTTTTTTCCAGTTCTTTTATCATGTATTCAATGACAGCCTCCAGAACAGATCTTCAGGTCTATATTCATATTGCTGTGGGTTAAATCTGATGCGAGGTCACCTAGCAGCAACAGCTACGATCAGTGTTTTGCTTCAGACAAGTTTCTTCATTCATGTACTTGACTTGCTCTTGTAAAAGTTTTTTTTTGGGGGGGAGGGGGTGCAGAAAGTGTAATGATATATTTATTCATTTTCTCATGTTATTTTTTAAAATGTAGACCATATCATTCCATAATTCAACCACTGCTGTTAGAGTTCTTTAATAAAATGTCAAACAAAACAATGGCTTCTATGAGTATCAGCTGAAATTCGAGGCAGAGAAGTCAGCTCAGAAGACTATTATGACTGTTTTTGTTTGTTTCTATTTTGTTTGCTTGATTTGCTGGTATTTAATCCCAAGGGGGTCTTCATAAAATTTTCTCAAGGGCCACAGGACAACGCTAGCGGGTCTTATGATAAATACATTTTATTGAAAACTCTACTGGAGATTAAAAGGGCAGGACAAATACTCTGAAAAATTGTTTACAAGAATGCCCCTGCTCATTCTTGTTCCTGAGCCTTTCATTGGGAAATAGTGTCTCATCTAAATTGATCTTGGTCTCTTTTATCCCCCTAAAACCCAAAAGCATATAAGAGAAATGCAACTGGAGTTCCTTAAATATGCCCAAACTAGAATTTAATGTGGTTTAAATCAAACAGTGTAGGATTATATGGGAAAGAGTTAAATAGAAACTGTGTTAGTCAGGGTAGGGTAGAAAAAACAAATTCATAAACACACATATGTATTCAGGAGAGAATTCTACAGAAAAGGGAATAGTACATTAAGGAAGCATTCCTATCCAATCCAGTCCAAGCCCACAAGTCTGATATTCGCCCATATGTCCGATGTCTATAAAGTCTTCTTCAGACTCACAAAACATATGCAATGATGCCAAATGCAAAATGATCACAAGCCATATAGGAGAATGCCTTTGGATCTAGTGGCATTGTAAATATTTCAGTGCTGGCAGGGGACTCCACGTGACTCCTCCAGCTTCAGAGGTCTGATTGCATCGGTGTGGCTTGTCCGGCTCAGGGCACTAGGATAGCTTCACGTGACTTCTCCTTAGGAATGTCTTGCAACAAGTAAGTCTGGTCAGTAGAGTCTCCAAAGGAGTGTTGTCACTCAAAAGACTCCAAGGAAGTGAAGTGAAGAAGTGAAGTGAAGTTAAAAGGTGAAGTGGTGAAGTGACAGTGTCTCCACCTCTATATTTCCCAGAATTCTCAGGAGAAGACCACACACACACAAAAGTCTCATTGACTATCTCCAGATTGGCAGGTTAGACTTCACCCCGACACACTTAATCCACAAACTGACACCTGATTAGATGACTGCCACAGAAACATTCAGAAGTATATACATCAAGATGAAAAATATGTCAAGGAGCCATAGTTCATATTTTGATATTTTATCTAATGAAGATTTTATAACTTTCATTCAATGATTTTTTTCACTTACCTTCACATATTTCAGTACATTTTCTGGTAGAGTATATATTATTTTATTCACATAGATTTTTGAAGTCAGGAAAAGTGCATATCAGCATTGTACATTAATAACACATTAGAGAATGGATATTTTAAAATCAAGGAGTTAAAAATCAAGCAATGAAATCAATGTGAAGGGGTGGAGAAATAGTGGAGATCCCAAACCCATCTGCAAAGTTAACACGTTAAAGACCGGATAAACCCAGGATCTATCTGCGTTGTGTTAACATATTGATTCATTTTATATACAGAGTGAATTATTCAAAAACTTGTAGTATGAATATGATACAGTCTTGCTGTCTGAAAGTGAAGAGGATTTGAAGGACTTACTGATGAAGATCAAAGATTACAAACTTCAGTATATATTACAATTCAGCATGCTAAAGCAAAAATCTGGATCAATAGACAATATCAAGACAAGTGGATGAAAGAGTGAATTTATCAAGGATTTCATTTTGCTTGGATCAACAAACAATGCTCAGGGAATAGCCGTCAATAAATCAAGCGAAGTGTTGCACTGGGAAGTTTTGCTGGCAATGGCCTCTTTAAAGTATTAAAGAACAAAGCTGTCATTTTGAAGACTAAGGTCTACCTGACTCTAGTCTTCTATGCATATTCCACATGGACAAAGAATAAGGATGAGTGAAGAAAGATAGATGCATTTGAATAATGGTTATAAATAATACTGAAAGTTGTCATGATTACCAGAATAATAAATCATTCTGTCTTGTTGGAAGAAGTGACAGAATACTTCTTAGACATGAGCACATAGAACACTGCTTCAGGTACTTTCGACTGAGGGAAACCAGGTATCGGTAGAACCGATCTCTGGAGAAGGGGATCATGATTGGTCAAATGGAGTATCAGTGAAAAAGGAAGAACCTCTAAGAGCAGTTGAAACAACAGCCTCAAACATTATGATTGTAAGTATGGCTCACGTGGGACTGGTCAGTTTGTTTTATTGTACAGGAGGTCACTATGAATGGGAACTTGACAAACAGCCACAATAATATCCCTTGACTACACTTCAACATAAAGAAAACAAATCTTCATAATCCTATTACCATATCGATTCATTTTGTACACGGAGTTAATGATCCAACAACTGGAAATAGGGCTAATAGCACCTTGGTAAATGGGGAAAACATTGAGGGCATTAAGGATTTCATTTTACTTGGTTGTATAATCAATGAATAGGAAATAGGAGTCAGGAAATCAAATGACATAATACTTTGGGCAAATCTGCTGCAAAGCAGCTCATAAAAGTTTTCAAATTTAGTAAGTGACTTTGAAAACTAAGATGCAATTGAACCACTCCAAGGTATTTACAGTTACTTTATAAGCATGCAAAAACTAGACAGTGGATATGGAATAGTGAAGAGCAATTGATGCTTTAGAATTATGGTGTTGGTGCTGAGCCCCAGAGGTGTAGTGGCGGTGTGTGGGACTGTGACCCACAGGATTAACGTTTCAAGTCCAGCAGCTCTCCAGGAGCAAGGCTGGACTTCCTATTTCCACCAGGGCAGTGATGCCACAAAAAAAGAGAAAACAAAATATAACAACAAAGAATTATGATGTTGATGAAGGCTATTAAATACATCATAGACAGCCAGAAAAATGTACAAATCTATGTGGCAAGAAGTACAACCAGAATGTTCCATAAAAGTAAGCATATTAAGACTTTACCTCTTGAACTTTGTATTTATTATCAAGAGGCCAATGTCTGCCAACTTCATAGCACTTAACAACAACAATATATATCCTAGAAATCCCTAATAATAAAAAGCTTATATTCTGAACAGAATATCATTATATCTAGTGGAATGCACACTTCATCAGGAATAAAAGGAGAATAAACCACAAATATAGTAACTGATTTTTAAAGTGCTATCTATATTGGGCACCATGCTCTAAAGTCTATAAATACCTGATCCACGGTAGACTGGATGTTTTGAATTTAATGGGACAAAGATTCATTGAAATTGATTATGGGGTCTTATTAAGATTTTCTCAAAGGCCACAGGAGAACTATAGAGGAGTTTATTGTGAAAGTTTTATAGAAAACTCTACTGGAGATTAAATGGGCAGGAATATATACATTATGTCTTACCTCTGATCTAGTCTGTCCCACATTTTTGAGCTTCATTTTTTTTTACATATTTAACTCTCTCACCAGTCTTTCTATCTTACTGTCCTCTATAAATTTTGGGTAGCACAGAGTTAAGAAATATTGTAAAGCTTCTGAGTAGAGCCAAGACTGATTTGCAGCCCTCCAAATGGGGAACAAGAAAATTCCCTAACGCACCCAGAGCCCTTCTAAAGCAGTGAATGACTAGTGTCTCCAGAGTTCCACCTCCATGCGCTTTCAGATGAGAACAGATGCAGTGATGGCTAGATTTGAAATTTTATTGTATTACTTGGCATTTGTGTGACTTTAAGTAAGTTGCTTTAACTCTGTGACTCAGTTTTCAAATATGTAAATAAAGGATAATAGTAATAATGTTGACCTCATTGGCAGATTTCAATTGGTTCCACATGTGTTCACAAGTTCATAAGTGCTAACCTCCTATACTACTGTCATGGCCATACTCAATGAGTTTCACTAAATCTTCTCTAGGCCATGGTCGGATCATCTGGGAATGGCCATGTGTCCTAAGCAAACAGAACTTTCTTTGGGACTGTTTTACATGAGTTAGTGAGTTAACTCCTTCATCGGGAAGGTCTCATGGGAAGATAAGAGTTTATAGAAACTGTGTTCGCCGTCATTGATAGAAACTTTTCCTATTAGAAATAAAGTCGCAATGAGTGCTCCAGAGAGGTTTTTGTGGTACTTAGGACCTTGTGCTATTTGTTCCTGAGGTAGAGCTATATAGTTGCCTTCTCTTCGGTAAAATAAATAACATCCACCAGCAGCTCTTACTTTATATCTAAACTGTTTTAGATTACTTAGATGCCACAGAAATTTTTTAAAGTTATGTTTACCTATCATATGCAATCTTTCAAAAATATTTGTGATCCAAGTAAATAAGTTCTAACTTTTATTTATGAAATTATAACATTCCTTAAAAATACAGATTTAATAGGTAACATTAGCAGATCGCATGTTTAGATGGTATGCCCTGGTTACATTACAGATGATCTAAAGCTAAAGATATTTTAACTACTAATAATTAATAAAGTTCAGAGATAAATCACTACAACAGAATTACATAGTTCAAATTCCTTTAAAGAAGTAGTTTATTCTACTTTATTATGCCTATGTGAATTATATTAGTCTGATGTTTATAAACATAAAATTATAAAATATATTTTCAAACCTAAGTTTATAAATCATAAGTAAACAAATATAAATTTAATATTTGTGGGCAAGAACCATGCTGATTTATGTTTAAATCACAGAAGATCATGAATTCCCCAAAGATAGACAATGAGCATACTATTTTCCATAAAAAAAATATGTGTTAAACGAAATATATTTCACCCAGACATCTATACATCTGTGAGTCAGTCATTAGTCCTCTGGCATCCTTGTTGATAATTATAGTAGCAATATCAAATCCCAGTAACTGTATTTCCCTTGAATTCAACAGATGTCTAATGGATTGAACCCAGAATAACCTCTTCTCCCTTTCAGCTATTATCTAAGTTTATTTCAATAGTCATAGTTATCGTGTGTGGGGAGGTGACCGTACATTAGGCAGAGTTTGGGATATGTTTGCATTCTTTATTCTCAGTTCCCCTGTTATGTGATAATGTAAAACACCATTCTTAAAATCAGAGTATTGTAGAAACTTAAATCAAAGTAATTTGTCAATTTCATAATAAAATCCATGCTATTATTTCACTGTGCTTGGTTGTATAGCTATGCATAATTAAACTAAGTTGTCAACTTTTTTCTTACTAGTTGGTTTTGATATCAAAGAAACATAGGCCACAGATAAGGAAATAGTGCATAAGGATAAGTAATATGACATGTCACAGAGGGAATAAAATTTGTTCCCTGACGTGAGACAGAGGGAGAATTAAATTCTAACCCTGCCACTTACTTGCTGAAAGACTAAAAATGTAACCTCCCAAGCACAATTTTAAATAAAGTCCCCTCTTCATGTGGAGTTATTGTGGAATCTAAACCCCAAAGTAACAAAACTCACGGCCACTGTGTGGTTGCAGACTCGGAGAACCCCCCTTTAGACAGAGTAGAACTGCCCCCAGGGGTTTCCAAGCCTGTAGTTGGTTACAGGAGTAGAAAGCCCCATCTTTTTCCTTGGAGTGCCTGGAGATGTTGAACTACTGACCCTTTGTTTAGCAGCCCGTGAATCCCAACCTTCCCACACTGCCAGCATTCCTGTGTAGAAGGCAGGGCCTTATTGGGTGAGGGCTAAGCACAGTGCCCAGAACACAGTGAGCACTCAGTGGTGGCTGGTTGAATCCAGAAGAGAACAAAGCAATTTTTTGGCAAGTACTTAATGAAGTGTTAAAAAAGATAGCAAAAGGAAGATTGAAGCACTCTCAGTCATAGTGATTTTATTGACAGCCTGTGTTTGCATTCTTTCTTGATAAAGTCCACCAACTGCATAGAGTACAACTCAGTTTTTGTTACCTAAAAGTAATTTGGGAATACAGATAATGACCCTTGGAATACATTTGAGTATTTTTTTCAAAACTGAAACATATCCTCGCTTCGTCTGTCAACATTTATTCCATTGTACTGCTTTTTATCAGCTATTCCTCTGGGTTCTTGATGTTGAGCAGCGAGTCTCTTTGTGGTCGGTCATGAGGATCTCTGTTCAATGTAAGCAATGCTTGCATAGTTGTCTGGGGGATGCGTGTTGTTTCCTCGTTGTCATTTTAATCTTTATTTGACTCTTCGTGGCACGGTGTCTTGGAGTGGACATTAGATATTCTATTTGTACCATTCCCTTCAGATTCTACAATATGAGGACACAGGATTTTTAAAAAGGCAATGAGGAGAGAATAGGCTCTCACTAGCATTTTACATGAAATTCACAAAATTGCCACTGGCCTTCACTTCCCCCTAGATTCTACTTCACAGACTGGACGACACAGCACTAATCAGTTGGCAGATCACTAAAATCATGCCCGTAAGAGTGCATTAGAGCCATAGCACATTGTACAAAGCCTCCCTCTTCTAGGGTGAGATCGGATTTTTAAATTGTTTGTAGCTGGACTTGCCAAAAGCTAATTAACAAGATTACACTGCTAAATTTCTCTTCTCCCATAGGGAAAATGAAAACATTCAGAAAGATACCCCAAATCTAATCTTTAAGTAGCCTTGTGCTATGTCTAAATTTTACAGTGAGCTTAAAACACATCAACAGTGTCAAAGTTATGGTATTCAATGACCATCATAAAATGACTATGTCACACTAGCAAAAGATTATATAATAAAATTAAAATGCATTAATAAAATAATTTATACTTTGCTCACAAAAATAGTAAAGAAATTATCATGTAATTTCTCATTGTTCAGATTGCTTTAAGGATAAAAAAATTGAACTAACTGAAAGAACTGAATCTACACATAGCTAGTATATGAATTCATTATTTTAAACACGTTTACTAAGCTGAACCTATGAAATATTTTCTTACTAATAATTAGACTTAATTTTTTTAAATCACAAAATTGCACAAAGTATTTTAATTTTATCCTATTTATTCTGTGTTGGTCTTCTTAGATTTTCTTTGGTCTACCATAAAATGATTTGCTACAATAACTCAGCATGAAAAACAAACAGATTTTCAGGGATATGGTTTTGGAGAAGGGTGGAGGAATTGAGAGGGTTTGTTTGACATTAAGATTTCTGCTAGAAGTATCAGAGAAGTTAATTTTTGAAATGACTGAAGCAGTACATCCACAGGGAGCTGCCAGAAACTCAAGTGTGAATCCAAAGAGGGCATGGCACAAGTGATAGCCTCACTGACTTCAGATGTGTATTGGCTGAGAGCAAATACCAGAGATAGGCTTTCTTCTGGTTTATCAACTATGCAAAGGCATTCAAGTATGAGCATATTGAAAAATGTGGAAAAGACTGGAAAGAATGGGAATTTCAGTATGCTTCGCTGTGCTTATTTGTACATAGACCAAGAAGCAGATATTTAAACAAGATGAAGTAGAAGCGTATCATGGATTTCTAAGCCCGCAAGATGTAAAATGTAACATGTAAGCTGAAGTCTCACCATCATTGCCTCTAGGGGGCACTCTGGACTACTTCTTCCAAGACAGATCAGTGTGTACTTTTTGGCAGCCCAAGGAACTTTCAATATCCTTCTCCAGGATCACAATTTAAAGGCGTCAATTATGTTTTGGTCTTTCTTATTAGCTGTCCAACTTTCGGTTGCATGTGAGGCAATTGACAATGCCATGCTTTGGAATGGCCACATCTTAGCTCTTCGCATAACACCCTTGCTATTCCATACTCTGAAGTGGTCTTGTACAGCAAGCTTGCCTAATGCAACTTGACTTTTGATCCCTTGACTGCAGCTTCCAAGAGTGTTGATTGTGGATCCAAGCAAAAATGTTACCCTTGACAATGTCCACCATTGCTCCAGTTACCAGGACGTTACCTCTTGGTCTAATTGTGAGGATTTGGGTCTTCTTTATATTGAGACCGAATCTATATTGAAGACTGAAATCTTTGATCTTCATTGACAAATACTTCAAGAAAGGTCATGCCATCTGCATATTGTAAATTATTGAAAAGACTTCCTCTTAGCCTGATGCGGTATTCCCTCACTCTCTTCCCACAATTTTTCCTTCCTCCCTCCATGGCCACATTAAGTGTCCTGTAATTCCCATTCTTTTAAGATTATCTGTAGTTTGTTCTAATACATACAATCAAATGTGTGGAGTAGTCGATGAAACACAGGTAAGTATCTTTATGATATTCTCTACTTTCAGCCAAAAATCCAGCTTTCACCAACAATGATATCTCTTGTTCCACATCTTCTTCTCAATCCAGCCTGAACCCCATGCAGTTCTGTCAGTGCACTACTGCAACCATTATTGGATGATCTCCAGCAAAGAATGACTTTTATATGATATTGATGATATTGTTCTATAGTTTGAGCATTCTTTTAGATCATTTTTCTTTGGAGTGGGTACAGTTATTGATCTCTTCCAGTCAAGTGGCTAAATAGCTGTCTTCCATGTTTCCTGGCATAGATGGGTAAGGAAACTTTTAGGGCTTTCTCACCTTATTGAAATATTTCAATTCGTCTTCCATTAATTTCTAGAGCCTTGCTTTTGGCTAATGTTTTTGGTGCAAGGCAAAGATCTTTCACCACTAATTCTTACTCATATGTTACCTCCTCAAAATGGTGGAACGTGAGCTAGCTCTTTTTGCTACAGTCATTCTGTTTATTAGTTCCATCTTCTTTGATGGTTTCCACACCATTCAATATTTTGCTCATGGAATCTTTCAATATGGCAATTCAGACTTTGATTTTTTTTGTGAGTTGTTTCAGTTTCAGTTGTGCTGAGTATATTCTTCCTTTTTAGTATTTGGTCTTTTGGTCAAGGTTTTTATACATTTCATTATAATATTTTACTTTGTCTCCTCAAGCTGCCTTTTGAAATTTCAGTTCAACTCTTTTACTTCATATTTTCTTTCACTTGTTCTAGATCGTCTACAATTAAGATCAAGTTTGAAAGTGCCTTCTGACATCCACTTTGATCTTTTCTTTCCTGTTTTTTTTAAATAAATGACCTTTTGCTTTCCCATGAATTATGTCCTTGATGTCCTCACAAAGCTCATCCAATCTTCTGTCATTAGTGTTCAATTATTCCAGTCTGTGCTTGATTTGCTCTCAAAATTCATGTGGGATAGATTCAAGTTTGGTACTTGGGGCTCACATGGTTGTTTTCATTTTCTTCACCTTCAACCTGAACACACACATGAGAAATTCCAAATCCACCTTCTAACCTTGTTTTAGATACTTATATTGACCTTCTCCATTGTCTCATCCCTTAGATGTACTAAATTTGATTTCTATGCTTTTCATCTGGAGAAATCCATTTTTGCTGTTGGAAAAAAAAGGCATTTGGGGTGAAAACACTGTTGACCTCGGGGAATTCTATAATGTGATTTCAAGCTTCATTTCAATCACCAAGACCATATTTTTCCAATACTGCTCCTTCCTCTTTTCTTCCAACTTTCTCTGCATCTTGATTACATATTTGTTGAATATCCATCTGAAGTCCTTGGTAGAATTATTCAATTTCTTATTTGCTGATTTTTGTTGGTGAAAAAATGTGAATGATAATTTTATCATTCGGATTTCCATGAAGGTGGCTAGAAATAATCCTATCACAAACATCATTATGCTTAAAGATAGATTTTGAAATGTCCTTTCTGAAAAGAAATGTATGCTATTCCCCTTGATTGTGTCAGCACCAGCATAGTACATATGCTATTTTTTTAATTAAAAATGGTCAATACCAGTCCAAAGCAGCTTACAAATGCCTAAGATATGGATTTTTGTGTATTCTATTTTATGACTTTCAATTTTCCTAGCAGCATACTTCACACATTCCAAGTTTTGAATATTAGCAGATTTTTGCAGGTATTTTTCCACACTTTGAGTTGTGTCTGGTCAGCAAATGAAAATCCTGAAGGCTCTAAATCTGCAGGCTTTACCCAACTCATTTTAAACATAGTCTATTCCCCTCTGAGAAAGAAGTTCCTCTTACATCACATTTCAAATACCCTCTCACCTGAAGATCCAGTCCTCTGGCCCTATCTCTGATAATTCATTATCTGACCTTCAGTAGCTAACCATGTTTGGAAGCGATGCCTCAGTTTTTAAGTGACTCCTTCCTCCAAAATAGGCAACTGACTCCTTCTTTGCACTCTTCTTAGACTGAAAACTGATGAAATCTGTTCCTTTTGGGTGATCTTTCTAGCATTTGAGATATTAGTGACATATCTTCCAATATTGCAATAACACACATGCCTCTACAGTGCAACAAGCTGACAAAAGATGGATGAACCATGTATCTCCCCCTTTCTATGCATATCTTAAAAAAACAAAATACTTCTATAGAAGAGAGCTCACCTCAGCCCCAAATCCATTTATAGAGTCCCCACATACACTAAACCTCCAATGAGTTCACTCTAGACATAGTGCAGGGATATGAAGAGCTTTGCCATCAGGCAGAGAACCTTGCAAAGTCAACAATGGCACATCCTATTATACAGCTATGGCACTTGTAGAGTCAGGGGACAGTATAATGCCTTATCATTTGAGCTCCCTTTTGACCTATTTTAAAGCTGTTTCCATGTTTAATATTTTCTGCTTTCTTTTCTATTGAAGCAGAAAGACAGGGCCTTCTACTCCCGTAAACAATGATAGCCTTGCAAACTCACAGAGGCAATTCTTGCTTGTTCTGTAGGGAAGCTGTCAGTCAGTATTGACTTGATGGCAATGAATTTGGTTTCTTTTTATTTTTAATCTTGATTTTTCTCATTTATCTTGTTCTCAGTTCTTGTCGTTTTTGTTTTTTGCTCCTGGTTTAAGATTTTTATGATTTTCTGTATATGAAATTCAGGATAGGCAAGCACATAGATGCAGTAAGCTGATTATTAACCATCTACGGGCATAACAGGAGAGGATGGGATTCAGTGAGGATAACAGCAATGAGTATGAGGAGAACATGTTCTGCAATTGATTGTAGTGATGATTGCACAGATTTTAAAATATGATTGAATGATTAAATTATATGATATGTGAAGCATTTTCCAATAAATCTATTTTTTTTTACAGAAAAAAAAACAGAGAGAAGTGGAAAAGATACTTGTTGAAATACAAAGTAGTCGGAAAGAAAATCCCTAAAGGGACTCACTTCACTTTGCCTTAAATGCCTGGTTCCAAAACAAGCATCTGAGTCCCAGCACCAAAAGCTATTATCACAGGAAGCCCCGATCTGGTGCTTCTCCCTCCTTAGCTCTCGTCCTCCTGGTGAGGAAGAATTCAAGGAAGGGCACAGAGCATGCAGTTAAGCTTTTTTATTAAAAAAAATAAATGTAGTACTTGGTAAAAATACCAAACTCCAAACCAAACTCCCTGGCATGGAGTCAGTGGTGAGTCTTAGCAACCGTCGGGGGTCTCTGAGAATGGAGTGCTTAGTGGGAGTAGAAAGCCATTTTCTCCCTCCGGTGGTTTTGAACCGGCCACCTTTCAGATCCAACATGTAGTGACTACATGGGCAGTACTTACATGGGCGAATTCAACCACTTTGAAGGCCCCATCTTCAGGGGCTTTGGAGGTCTTATACCCTCAGTTACAGGTTTTCAGTCTCCTTACTCTAGATATCAGATAAACACATTGAATTCATGCTGTGTCTGTCCCCCCTCTGATGAAAAAGCTGTCCATATCAATCTTTGGATTTCAGAACTGCTTAACTTCCTTGCTCGATGAGGAGGAAAGTCTCTGTTTGTTTGTTTATTTGTTTTCACCCATCATTCCTGCTTATGATGAACCTTCTTTCTACCTCAAAGTCCTATTCCTCCCTTAATGGTCACTATGAATTAGAAATGACCGGATGGAAATGGACTTTCAGATGTAGTGGAAATTGTGTATGTACAGTGTATTTCCCAGGGAAGGAAAATTAAGATGCCCCCCTCCCTGCTTGACATGTACACTGCTCCTTAAAGGTGTATTGCCAAACCAATGCTGAACACCATTTTCAATTTTTGAAGTCGTATAGCATGGTATAACATGAGGTGGTATCACATGAATTTTCAAAAGAGTAGGAGATACCTGTGTAAACACAGGGTTTGAATTAAGAGAAAATAGTTTCGCAACAAGCATAGTCACAGATCTTACATAGGTTAGTGAACCACTTTGAAAAGATTTCCTTTTAACTTATAGTTCACTGTAAGTGGCAGATGGTACATTGGTTTGGGCACATAGTTGCTCTGTGGCTGAAAGATAAGGCTGACTGTGCCTGTAGAGATTCAGTCTTGTAAACCTGACAGAGTTGGTAGGAGTTGGAATCAACTAACGGGAATCTCTCTCTCTCTCTCTCTCTCTCTCTCTCTCTCTCTCTCTCTCTCTCTCTCTCTCTCTCTCATGCACATGCTCACGCTCACTCTTGAAGTGTATGTTTGGGTTGGTTGTTTTTTATATACTGTTCAGGATCTTAGATGATGGAGAATGTACTTACATATAGTAAAAATAATGGGAAATTTCAAATCATTACATTTTCTTTTTTGCTTGTTTGTTTTTTTTGTTTTGGGGCCATCATAGCCCTCATTCCATTTTCAAGTGAATATTGAATCTCATGACAAAGAACTTCTAGGAAATCTGATGCTATTGAGTGATTCCAATTCATAGTGACTCTGAAGAACTTATTAAGGGAAAGAAAGTTAACGTGGCCTTACATTGTAAGAGTTGTTGCTGGTGAAAACATCTATCCTGAATTTTTTGAGACATCTTTAATTTCAAGTGAAACTTTGGTTTAAGATGTTTTCTTATAAGTACATGAGTGTTTATAAGATTGGAAATGTGGTGGGGTGCATAGTGTTTCATTAAGTATTTAAGAAAGTAACAAATTCATTGGATGTTTTAGATGAGACCACGTTGACTATTTTAACTGAGACTCTAAGTTCAATTTTCTCTGTCTGTGGAACAAATTCTTTAAAAAGAGAATACCAGTTTTTTATAAAAGAAGAGAGGTGAGAATGACATTTGGCTGATGTAGGAATATATTTTAGTTACATTCCACCTCATTCTGGAAGTTTTGAGCAAATAATATAAATGAGCTAAAAATATAACTTTAGTTGTCAGAGTCAACTTTTTCTTCCAAGGAGAAGAAAGGATGAGGATAAGAAACATATGGGAAAATGATCTGAAAGTACCCACAAGAGAAATCTAAGAATAACATGCGCGCATATGCTATATGCAACTAATCAAGCAAATTGCCAGCCAATAACACTCACTGTCCCTCAATGAATTCTCATTTACTTCTAAGAAAAGTAGTTTCTGAAGACTCATTTCCCTTCCAGCTGGCAGGGAAACAAGTAAAGTAAAAGCTGTTAAGAGCGAAGGATAGGAAGACAAGGAATGTTCACTTCAAGTAATTCCAGTGGGATGTAGTAGTGCTAATCTCTTCTCCTCAGTTCCACTTAAAAAGCCCATCTTGTTAAAAGAAAAAAAATATTGTGACTATATCATCAAATGAATGCTAATGTTGTAATGAAAAGCATATGTCATGCTCATGTAAATTATTGTTAATGTGCTATACTGTTTAGAAACTGGTTTTAAAATCATATATTTACATATACTGTATCATTCCCTATCTCAATCACATCAAGCAGTATTGCACATTTGCTGCCACAATCAGTTTAATAGCAATCTCTTCTTTCTTGAACTCTTTCATATTGCTTCCCCTTACCCTGCCACTTCCCACTGTAACCCTGGATTTTTGTTTGTTTGTTTGTTTGTTTTTGCTTTTTTTTTTTTTTTGGCATCACTGCCCTGGTGGTGGGAGTAGGGGGCTCAGCCTTTGCTCCTGTGAGCTGGAATTGAACCTCCATCCCAGTGGGCTGCAGTCCCGTGCACAAGCACTACGCGCCACCGGGGCTCAGCCAGCCCTGGATTTTTATATACAGAAAAACATATAACAAAAATTAAAGATGTCTAACCTCAATGAAAAAAATGCATCAATGACAAAAAAATATATATGAAAGCAAATCCAACAACGAAAGTGTTGAACACCAGATCAGGTCCACACTGTGTCAGAGGGGAGAACAAGGGACCAAGTTTTAAATGTGTCATTTTCATTTCCTGTGTAGTCTTTGGTAGCCAGTTTATTTCCACCCCTTCTTTTTGGAAAAAGGAAGTATTTGGACTCCCTTGTCTTCCAGAACAGAGTTCTTATTGCTCTAATGGTACGCCCTTGCTGGCTGAAAGTGAGGAAGACTTGAAATTTGCTAGTGAAGATCAAGGCTTGCAATCTTCAGTGTGCATTAAAACTCAAATTACATGGGGGAAAAGTAGCCTCACACCCGGACCAAGAGTTGATGTCACGATAAACAGGGAACAGATGGAACACTCCTCTTGCTTAGATACAAAGTCAATGCTCATGGAAGTAGCTGTCAAAACATCAAATGACAATACACTTGGTAAATCTGCGACACAAAAGCTCTTAAAAGTGTCGAAAAACAAGGATGTGACGGAAGACTACAGAAAGCCTGGCCCGAGCCTGGGTATTTTTAATTGTCTCAAATTTGTTTGAAAGTTGGATATTGACTAAGGAAGACAAAAGGAAAATTGATGCGTTTGAACTATACTTTTGGAGAAGAATATTGAAAATACCAAAAGAATTTGAGAATTTCAAAAGAACAACTAAATCTGTCTCAGAAATGTAACCGGAATGCGCCCTTGAGGCAAAATTGTGGAGCTTTCTTCTCACGTCCTCTTGGACATGGTCTCCGGAGAGACCCGCCGTGGAGAAGGACACGCACTAGGTAAAACGGAGTGGCAGCAAAAGCGGAAGGCCCTTGACAAAGTGGACTGACAGTGTCTGTGACAAGGGGCTTCCACGTCCGAACACTTGTGAGGATGGTGCCGGACGGGGCCGTGTCCCCTTACGGGGCACAGGGCTGGATCGGACTCAGTGACACCTAACTACAACATAGTGATCTGTAACTGCTTCAAGTCCTCTTCCTTTTCAGGAAATAGGGATGTGTCATCTGCGTATTTCAGTTCTTAGTGGTAGAGTGAAATTATGCAACTTTTACTCATTTAAACTAATTCAATATTACCTTGCTTTTTTTTTTTTTTAAATAACTCTTCTATGGTCAACTTTAGGTTCTTCATGACCACAATGAAAGGTAGTGTAGTCCCATACATCTTAGTGTTATCCGAAATCTTTTCACAATACTGAATGGTTTCCTGTGGTTGATAAAACCTAGGTAAGTATCTTTATCAGAATTTCTGCTTTCAGCTATGGTCCATCAAAATATCTGCAAAGATGTCTCTCATCCTGTCATATTCATAATCTGGTTTGAAGTTCTGACAGTTCCATCTTGATGGATGACTGCAGCTCGTTTTGAATTAGTAATTATTTTATTTGGTCATGTCTGGGCTCTGTTTGGTCATCTTTGAAATTTTAGCAATCCTGTATCTATTTAAGTTGATTGACCAGGTCCTTCAAAATCTTGGCCACAATGAGTGAGTCCTGGCAGCATGGCATCCTTTTGCTAAAGCATCTTCTTTGATAATATATCAGGTTCTGAAACATTGGGTTTTTTGTTGTTGTTTTATTGCAAATACCTTTGATGAAAGTTGGACTTCCTTCAGTATCTAAGAACTAACTTCTCAGATGTTTGAATATGGATCAATTAATTTTGATAGTTTTTTACTTGGTACACATCTTTCCTTTCCTTATGTCAATCCACCAGTGTGATTCTTCTGGTCCTTGAAGAAATACAAGTGGCACATCTTCCAGCTTTGTAGCGATCAATATGCAACTCACCAGAGTACTGTAGACTAGCAAGCGGGTGGGGTCAACAAAATATACAGAAAATGAAAATAAAGCAGTGACGAAGGAGGATCCTGACATACTATGACAATTGTAACCAGTGCTATGCAACAATTTCTCTAAAATATTCAAAAATGCAAACTTTTACCTGAAACCCAATCGCATTTAAAAAATAAGAGAGGAAAATAAAGAATAATAACAGCTGAATTTAATGTTCATTATTACTTTACTTTTTCTTTGAATCTGAGAGATGAAAAAACATAGATATTTTTCTGTTAATTATTAACCTCTAACTTCCAAAACCATATTTCAATATTTTCAGAAGGACTTAAAAACTGTTTGAGGAAAAATGGAATAAAAATATAAGAGCTTTTTCATGGACTTTGACAACTTACTTCATATTCGTTGGAATAGGTAACTCGTCCAAACAGAAAGACTCAGAATGTGAAAATGAAATGTTTCATAAATATTCTGCAAGCAGGTATAAAACACATTTTAAATTATTAGATACAAAATTATACATATCTGGTGAGTCTATTTTGATGACTTTGTTTAACCTATCATAATTATTGAGAAAATATACTTATTCAAAATTTAGAAGTGTCCTTCTATATTTTCAAGAAAATTTAGTTCAAATTTTAAATAATCTTAAAATAACTGCATCCTCTTAGTTAATATTATTTTTAATTCTTACTTTAGTATCATTTTCTCATACTTAATAAACATTTTTCAAATATCTTTGTGTTATCTAGTTTTAATATATTTTAACTTTATTTGTCTAGTAGGTTCTTTGGCACATTTTACATTTGACTTTTGAATGTCCTAATGATTTAGGTCTTCCTTTAAGCAAAATATATCCATAAACTTAATAGTCTATTTTGTGTTATGATTACAGATACATTTGAAAATATATCTACCATTAAACATTTGTAAGTATTTCCTAGATATTTCTTAATTACTTACTGAGTTATTCCATTCTTTAAAAATACTTTGAATATGGGTCACTATCTCAAGATTAATCTGATTAAATATATATCAAGGATAATAAATGAAGGGTAGTCTGGCTGTGTATTGAATACTAGACTTTACCATTTCCTTTAATATTAGAAATACTAATATTAGTTATATATATATAACTGGAGTCATTCTTGAATAAAATTATTAACTTAATAATTGTATAAGATAAGCTCTTTGTCTATAGATACTTTTGTGCTTTATTAATCTGACATTCATAATTTTATTATATATTAGTTGTGTTTCTTAGATGTCCCTTTTGACACCTAATGAGCCCTTTCTATCTGCATTTTTTTCTTTTAACTTTTGACCACATAATTCAATTTTTATCTCTTTATATTTTGAAATATCCTTTTTTTTTCTCTTTGGACACATCTAGCTATTGATATATTTATGCCAATCTTAACAAAAAGTTTTTCTTACTACATCTCATATTTCTTTGTCTTCTTCCTCATATGAAGATATTTATCTTAAAATGACTTTCTGGTTATCAATAGCTAGTCTTTTATTTAACCCAATATTGTGCTCTT
The DNA here is from genome assembly GCA_004026705.1 of Nesogale talazaci. NCBI lineage: Eukaryota > Metazoa > Chordata > Mammalia > Afrosoricida > Tenrecidae > Nesogale > Nesogale talazaci. The sequence goes on from PVJH01004274.1 coordinate 50,914, forward strand.
CATTTAACTATTATTTTTACTTCATATCTTAAATTATCTTATGCTATTCCATTCTTGATTTCTATTTCTAACAACTTACTTTATTCAACTAATGTTTTCATTAGATTAATTTTATAGTTTTATTCCTTCATTAATTATATATATGGTGGCTGAGCCCCGGCAGCATAAGTGGTTGAGTGCAGGACTGCAGCCTGAGGGCTTGGCGGTTCAAATCCAGCAGCAGCTCTCAGGAGCAGCGCTGGATAGCTCTTACGACCACGAGAGGGCAGTGATGCCCCCCAAAAATAAAAGAAAACAAAAAGAATATATATGGCTTAACTGGGATCGTAAATGTATTGTGTAGTTTCTCTTTGAGTACACTGGTGTCATATCCATTTTGCATTGAGGTGCTAACTGCGAGGTCAGCAATTCAACACCAACAGATGTGTCAAAGAGGAAGATGAGACCTTCTGCTTTCTATTCCAGTCAGGAGTGACAGTCTCAGACACTCACTGTGGCAATTCTACTCTGTGTCACTATGAGTTGGTTGGTTTTGACACTACAGCAGTGAGTTTGGATGGTTTGAGTTTCTCTTTTTAAATAGGCTACCTCAACATGACTCATGTTTTCCTGTGAGCTCATTTCCCCCCACCCCCACACTCCTCTGGGAGATATTTGCTACTATGTCAGCCCAGGGGTGCGAGGAAATCTGAATGCTAATTCCTGTGACTGCTCAAAAAAAAGCAGTGGCTGAACCTCATCTTTTGAGCTCTAGCACTAGACACTTGGTCAAAAACGCTCACCCCCACAAACCAATTTCTTATGTTTTCAATTTTCTTTTGAAAGAGAACTAGCGTAAGAATGAGAAATACCATGAATGGAGACACATCTTAGACATAATAGTCCAGCTTTGTGAATAGAATCAGGAGTAAAAATGTTACAATCCCAAATAAATTAGTTAGTCCCTACCAGCAAACTCAACTCCCCGCAAGAATAAACTTTCTTCCTTGTACCAAATTTGTTCCTAAAGAGTTCTCAACCACAGGTCTGCATGTTTCCAGGTATGAGATGGAAAGCTATTTGTCCCAAGACAAGGGAGCATCCAGCTTTAATGGCTCAATTTTTCTTTTACCCTTTCCCATTCCTACCAAGTTATTTTCTTCTCTAAGGAAAAGCCACTACCTCATTCAAAAAGCAATGGAAAAGATTATAGCCAGTTTTCTCAAATGATTTTTTTATGAGAAATGTCCAGAACTCTTCAGTTATTACACTTTTCATGCTATCCTAATATATCTAATTTATTACTAGGCTATGTAGATACAGTGATAGAAGCATAGTCACTGATAACAGCATAAAATTTATTTTGCTTTTATAAAACAGACATTTATCCAATACTTTAGATTGTTAATATGACTATACCTAAAAGTGCAACAGCTAGCTGGTGGCAGCCATGGATTTATCTATAATTTTTTTTCATGTGCTTCATTAAAATAAAATTAATAGAACACAGTATGATATAAGAAAAAGGTAAGTTTCCTAGAAATGTCTTACATAAAAGTGAACCAAAATAATTTTAGCATCTAAATTTTTGAATATATAAAAAGGCATTCTTGTGAACTTTTTTCTAACTTGCTCTGATTATGCATATCAAATATATCTTTCATGTTACTGTTTTTAATCTTAAAAAAGGTTTTAGTGTAATTAGGATGGTGTTTACATTGTCTAATTGTATAACTTTAACAATCTGTCAATGCTCACATTAACTTGTATTTCCTGCCTGACCTCACCTCCAGATTCTTCATCCCTTTGTGTCAGATGGCATCCCCCTTCACCATGCTGACACTTGTCTCCTCTCTCCTATGGCTTCATCCCTCCTCCCTTCTGCTTCTCACCCCGAGTAACTATCAAACCCTATTTCTTTTGTTATGATAACCTTTATTTTACTATAACTGTGGTTCCAAATCATAATCCTTTTTGCTTGATGAAGATCACTCAGCATAAAGTTCTTCAACCCTACCCATGCTATTAAATGAATCACACCTTTATCTTTATGAGAAAGATAGCAGCATTATGATTCCACAGTTGATAAATAATTCTTTGCCACAATTCAGTAAAATTATGTCTCTCTGTCAGCATTAATTTATATCACACAGTGTAAGCCTTACTGCCTGAAAAGTGGAGTAAATTGTATCTATTTGACTTATTTAGTTCAGGAGTAGTTTGTAAAAAAGTTAGAAAGAGTTGAAGAATAGTTGTGAAAAATGTTAGAAGCCAGCAAGAATTTTAAGCATCCAGGGAAATCATATTATAAAATGTGTGTTAGTCCGGGTAGACTAGAGGAACAAATTTTATATTCAAAAGGAATGGAACACTGAGAAAGCATCCCAACCCAGTCCAGTTCAAAATCATAAGTCCGCTATTAGCCCATATGCCCAATACCAATCTATAATGTCTCCTTCCAACTCATGAAATCACAGGTCAGGGGGTGCAGAATCCCAGTGCTGACAGGGGTCTCCTTGTGGCCTCTCTAGCTTCAGAGGTCTGGCTCCATCAGGGCCAATACATATAGCTTCTCTGGCTCCTCAGACGCTGCCATTTTGTCCTGTCCATAATTCATCGTCTCTGAGAGTAACTCCCAGCAACTGGGGAGATGGCTTCTCATCTCCACATGGGAAATATCACGAGATTTCCCAGAAGTCTCAGGAGAAGGCCATGCCCACATAGAGGCCTCGCTGACTGCTCAATGGCCATCTCCAGATTAACAGGTTAGACTCCACCCCTACATCTCAATCATGAAATTAACATAAGCACATAACCACCACAAAATGATATCACAAAACATACTTTCAGATGTAAAACATAGAAAATACTCAGGAATTAAAAAAGCATCTATGTAACAGTCAATTCACAAAATGGGAACCCCAAGAAAAGAACAAAGGAAGATTTTAACGGAAAAATGAGAATATCTGAAAAAGTCTTGAAATTATCCATCAAAGATTCCCACCGCTGATGCTTTTATACTCAATTTTATACTCAAAAGGAGATGAGAAAAAGTGGTTCACTAGATGATTATAATGCATACCCAGCCATTTTTATCCAAAGTGGTCGCTGACCACAGTGAGCTGGAAGTTGTCCTTGCCTGTTCCTTTATTGAATAAGAGCTGGTGTCTCTAGAATTCAAAGGTTGAAGACAGTGGCTCCACCCAGGAGAATCTAAATCTAAGAAACCATCAAGCTTTTCTCTGAGTGAAGTTTAGTAGTGCAAGCAAAAGGGAAGCCCTTCACTTCCTGCAACCCCAGCTGTTTTGTGATGTGGTCTGACTCCAAGCTAAATGAATCTAGTTAGAGTCCTTTCGAATGTTGTATCTATGGCTACATTTTCACATAAAAGCATTGTTCTTTCTTTTCCGTACAACAAAATCCAAACAGACCCAGTGCTACAAGCTTCCAACAAAGATTCTATGGTTTTCAGGTGGGTTTACATTTAAGCTGGGAAATGCCTTTCAAGTATTCAATTCACTAGGAGCGATGCTTGCCAGTGAAGTGTATTGTAAGCCTCAAAAGCATGAAACACTAGAATTGCTTCTTTTTCATGTTAGCAAAGTTGTAAAGAGAAGTCTGTTTGTGACTATTAGCTTTAGTGCCATCCCAATGGTGATGTAAAAGGCATTTGAGCCTGTTTCTATCAAAGTGCGTTTAACACTCTCCAGACAACAGTCTGCCATGGGAAGTGTTCAGTTAGCCCCCAGGAAGGGGACAGGCTCTAGTGACAACAATTGAAAGGAGAGTTTTCAGAACCCTAGCAAGTAGCAGTCATGTCATTTCCTGCAAGACTCCCAACTATTCTTCTCCCAGCACTTGAATTTGTTTTTATTTTTCATCCTTTGTCTTGTAATTTCATTATTTTATTGCCATTATGTTGACACTGATTAAAGATCATCAAAGGGTAGAAGGTTATAAGATCACTGTAGATTACCTAGAGAAATGTTACTTTAGAGGATATATACACAGAAGAACTTTTTATTGATAGAAAATGATTGCTTTATTCAGGGTACTCTTAGAATATATGTGAAAGTCATGTGGTTAAATAAAAAATCAAAAGGTTAAAATGTTGTTTAGGGTTTGTGTCATAGGTGTTAGATAGAAATTCGAGCTTTGAATACAAAAATAATTAAAATAACCAGTTATTCATTGCTGAAATTAATTTTTAACTTCATACTTACAGACTTTTAGTAAATGAAATAACTCTTTCTCCTTCAGAAAAAGGAAACATTACTAGTAGACATTGGGTGTTGGAGAAATCAATGAATCTAAGGAAAAATTATAGCAATTTATACCCCCATGATCATACTTCAAATAATATCTTTTTAGGGTAAGACCAGATGCTGAAAACCCAACCCCATCAGAAAGTGGTGACTCATACCTGAGCTGCCTGCTACTTCCAATGACAATCTGGAGACTAGAAAACTGTCCAAATAACTAATCATCAAATGTGCAATGTTAGACCCCACAGATCGATCAGAACACCAAAGTTAATATCAATGAAAGGATGATATTCAGAACCCTAACAAGAAGCGGTATTGTCATTTCCTGCAAGTTTGGGGCTAACTAGCCATAATGTTCTGCCACCCAAACCCTATAAAACTTGATGTTATACCCCTAGACCTGAATCTCTTGCAAATCCCCAGGGGACTGACATGCTTTATGACTGAAGCTAACTGTGCATATGATCTCACTTATGTCACCCTTATGGAGACCCCCCTTGGTTCAGCTCTGCTTAATGAACTTCTTTCTCTATTGTTGTGACAAGATGCTCTGGAGGAACTTGCTAGATCATTCTGAAGAAATTCCAGCAACATCCACTTGTATCAATATTTCTGACAATTGAAGAATGGCAAACAAATACCATTATTGTATAAAGAACATTCATAATTTAATGCTCATTAATTTCAGTTGATTTCTTAAGGATTCAAGCAAAAGGAATAGCAAGATGAGACGGTTATTTTAGTTTTAGATTAGTGAAATGTATTACATCTTCAATTATTTTTTGTAATGTGAATAGAGCAGTTAACTGTGCTTGGAGGTACAGATTCAAATTTATATGTTATGATGCTGTTTACTGTAATTACTATCTAAATTTAGAGATAAAAATTTAATAATAAAAATTTAAACCACTGAACTTAAACTGAACCACTTCTACTTCTTTTGTTCTGGCTTTTCTTTTTGTTTTCTTTTTTTTCTTAACGTGCCAATGAATATACTATCAATGTGGAAAACCACAAATGTTGAATACCAAGCTAAAATATTGCCCAGTGGCAGACAACAATGGAATGTAATTGTGATACCAATAAAAGTTTCTTGAGCAGAATAAAATTGACCCCACTCTTTATAATCCCCATTTGATAATTATTAAATTTTCATTTAATAGTATCATTATTTTTTTAATGTGACCCAACAGTATGTTTAGGGTTTACTATTTAATAATAAAGTTACTAGGAGAAATTCTATCCAACAATAATATTAGCTAAAAGTCAGCACTTATGAATTGGTATAATATGTAACACATGCTTAAGTAGTCATGAAACAGGTTGACAGCATTAGCAATGGTGCTTTATTGAGGGTGGATGAAGTATGACAGGAAAAAGCCACACACAATAGCGCAGAGAAGAGAAACGACCCTTATTTTCAAGGAAATTCCCGCATGTGGGTGGCTGGGAGGCATAAGGGGAAAACCAGCTGGCAGAGTAAGAGAACAGAAAATATGAAGGTCCCCAATGGAAAGGATTGTGTTTCTTTCATGTTGTCCTGTTGAGGGAATGGCCAAGCCAGTGTAGAGCTGTGAGGCGATCAGTTGACAGCTAAAGACAGCATGACAAAACTGCCAGCAGTTCTTAGACATGAGAGTGGGGGAGTGCGGGTGGGGGCAGTGGGGGAATTCAAAGGCAGGAGACAAACAATCTAAGTCCTAGAAAGGTGTCTTCTTACGATCTTCCTGCTTTTAGAGTTCTAGCTCCACCTCTGGGTGCACCCACACATTTTAAAGTTGATGTTCATTCTCTCTCCTTCAGAATTTTCCCTTCCCTAATGCATTGTTCTCTTTGATCTTACATACATATACTTAAAAGCCAGATGACATTTCTATAGTTTGCCAGAAGTCATTTCTTCAGCCTCTCTCTCCTGACAATTTTCCTTTTCAACTCACCTGAATATTAATTTTGATCATGGTTTTGTGCTTCATTCTTTCTTGATTACTTTGCATCATACCAACATTGTATAAAATATCATTTCATACTTAGGTCGAAATAGTTTTCAGAAACTGGGTTTCCACCTGAGTCTTGAAAAAGTTCTCATTTATTTATTTATTTATCAATCTATCTATTTATTTATTGTAACTGTCAACTATATATACAAACATTCCGTTAGACAGGGTTCTGTAGAGAAACCAAACCAGGACACTAGCAATTCTCTTTATATTTATATAGATAGAGGGATATATAAGATAAGAAATAAACAGCTAAGTAATCTATCAAGAAAGCAGTACAAATGGCTGAGTGTAACTCAGTAGCTTGAGACAGCTGGAAACCTGACAGTCCTTAGAGTCTTGAGGGCCACCACGTAGCCCTCTGTTAAGCAATTCAGGCTATCTGGCCACAAGAAGCAAACTGCAAAGCAGGTCACCAACAGTCAGCCAGGTGACAGAGTACAACAGTCCCCAGCTCATGTTTATTCCAGGAGAGTGGTGAAGCAGGGCTTGAAGGAACCTCAACTCACAGCTCCACAGTCAGTGGATTAGGTGTTCCACAAGTAGTGTTGCTTGGAGTTTGAGTCACAGAACAAACAAGGCCAGAAGATCCAAGAGCAAGACGGCAAGGGCAGGACTCCTAAGCCATTTCTATGTCCACCCTTCAATTGATTTTGCATGTGTTCTTTGGCCATGTTGTCACAATTGACCCACCTATCTTCTTTGGCCATGTTGGCCCAATAAGCTTACCTATCATATACATTCATATGCACTTACATACATACATACACACACATACATACATACATACATACATACATATATGCATGTTGACATTTGGATATTCAAATATAGATTGTGGCCTAGCATTTGCTGATAATTTAAGTTATGGTAAACTTCTAATATAGATAGCATCCTTTTCTTAAATATAGCATTTTAATTTCAAGCAAGTATTCAATTAACCTTATGACACTGGAATTTTTAATTTCAGGAAAAATTTTTTTTGTTTTTATTCTTTACTTTCATAGTTATCAATATATCATGCTAAAATGCATGAATGACTACCAGTATGCATTTGTACTAGTAAAGTGCAATGATTTTGTTGACATCATCATCAGCTCCAAAAGCTTTATAATTTCTGTACTAGATATGTTTGAATTAAATGTAACAAAAATGTCACACTTACCATTATAGGGTTAATGAAAAGCTACTTAACTTGGCACCATAGCTGGTTCATAGGTAGCTCCTATACTTAGAACATTCTATGTTTTCCATAGATATTGAGAAAACAATTCAAGTCTGAAATCTATAGCTACAATACATCTACATCTGTTTCTTAGTATAAAACTTTCCTTTTGTTGACTACATATCCACTCCTGTGTCTCCATTCATCTATTTCTGTTTTTGTTTATGATAGGTACTAATTCTTGACTATAACTGGTTGGGAAATTTATAGACATACGAGGGGATACCAAAGAAACCTATAATTTTTTTTCAAAGTTATGTATTTGCATTTTTTTTTACAAAACAACCTTATCATTTTCAAGGTACTTGACATTATAAAATATACTTCTCAAATCTGTGATTCCATTCTTGAAATTATTTTTTCATGCTCATCTGTTTAGATACAACACCTCTCTCCTTTTTTTCTTTACCTCTTCTATGCCCTCAAATCACAGTCTCTTTCATGTCCCTCTTCATTCGTAGAAACATAAAGAAGTCAGGCAGAGCCAGGTCAGATGAATAAGGTACATGGGCCCAAAGAAGCATGCTGGGTTTTGCTCCAAATTGATGCACTGATATGCAGCATGAACTGGTGCATTGTCATGGTGGCAAAACGAGTCTCCTGTCTGCCACCACAAAATAGGCTTCTTATGTCCCACACTGTTATGCAATCTTTTCAGAACCAGTAAATAGAAAGTTTGATTAACAATCTGATCAGGTGAAACAAGCTACAAATGCACTATCCCCCATATATATCTATATATACATATATATCATATATCACATATATCATATATATCAACAAAAACAACAACCTGATGCTATATATATAGCATATATATATATATATATATATATAGCATCAGGTTGTTGTTTTTGGTGGGTTTTTTTGGGGGGGCCAGTAATACCCTTGTTTAAGATGGAGCTTCAAAAATTCAAGAAAAATAGAATGAAAAGATAATATTTTTGTGGCGTGAAAAAGAGATAATATTTTTGAAGCCCCTTATGCATTTATTCTTGTGTCCTCTAAAGTCAATTTGAACTACGGTTACTCCTCTGGGACAGAGTAGAACTGCTTCCCACGTCTTCCTGGCCATAGTCTCTACAGGAACACACTACTCATTATTTTTCCGGAGTCATAGCTACTGACAGGATCCAAATGACCTTCCTATTTACAGTCTAGTGTTCTAACCTATGCAGCAGCAGCAGCAGCACACAGACACAGATGCACACACAACATACACATAGATAAAAAAGTAAATGAAAACAGATGCAAAAATTTTATCCTGAACTTGCTCAGTCAAAGAAAGCTGTTGTGTTTCTGGTCATCACTGTTGTTTTTTTCCCATTTTGTGTGGTGATAACAATAAACCTGGGCTTTTCCATCTATCTGAGAGAGCAAAGAATGTAATAAAATGTCTTTTTCAACCCACTTTTCTCCCCTGAGTTCAGTTAATGGATATTCAAGTATGAAATCCCTTTGCTATACCATTGCTAAGTTGAATTCTTTAGTGATTATTTCATATCTTTTTGAAACATTATAAATATAAAATGCCACTACTATTTGATATTTTGTTAAAATGCTTTCAATAATTTTATTACAATGATTTCTTAAAAGTTTGAGTTTTTAGGGATTGTGACCTCCTTTTCTATCAGCATCTATTTCTTCATTTGAAGGACCACGATAAATATAATACCCCATCTTATGTTCTATGATAAATACAGCACTTTGAACATAATAGACAATGACTTCATGTTAATTTATCACAATAACAAAATATTTTCTTTACTAGCATGAGGATTTATTGTAAAATCTTCACAAACAAGATTAAAATAGAGAGAAAAGAAAAGTAACATACATATTTAAATACCTATAGTCATAAATATTTATATTTGTAGATTTTTACTCTACATGTTAAAATATGATTTGCTAAATTGATAAAATTACTATTTGATAAAGTTTTCAAATATAACTTTAGTAGTTACATAATTGTTGGCAAAACTACCACCTATTAGTTACATTTATCGTTTCCAATTAGTAAAAAGGTAAAAACATTTATTGGATATAATGAAAGCAGAGACAAAGCCAATTTATTGCATGATTCTATGAAGGAAAATCTTGGAATAAAATGAGCTTCTAATTAAGGATATGCAGATTACCTATTTGAAACTCCTCACATAGTATGCGCAGGGAAGAATATAACTCACCAAGGTCCTTTCAGATAAAATTAGAAAGTTAAAATATGGAAAAGGTTTTTATACAAATGCTGGGTGTACTAGTTTCCTTCTGCTGCACTCACAAATTGCCATTTATGTACTAATTTGTAGCAAAATATAAGATGATAACTAAAATGATGATTTTATAGCTTGGGAGGTCACAGGTACAAACTGGTATGTACAGACAGGTACAACAGACACAGGTGTGTCCCAGAGAGCTACCATCAAGATATAGGCATGACTGTGTTTCTTTGGAGGAGCTGTGTTGGTGTTGGTGCAGTGGTTGAGGATTGGTTTGCACTGGTAGGTCAGCAGTTCAAAACTATCAGACAGGGCTTTCTCTTTTCCTTTTTTCAAAAACTAATTTTTATTGGAGGTTCTTGACAGCTTTTATTACAATTCATACATCAATACATTGTGTCATGCAAATTTGTACATATGTTGCCATCATCATTTTCAAAACATTGTTTCTACTGAGCCCTTGATATTAGCTCATACCTCCCCCACACACACCCTTACATTTCTTCCCGCAAGAACCATTGATAAGTTTTTTTCATATCGTACACTGACCTCTATATCCCTTCACCCACTTTTCTGTTGTCTGTCCCTCTACAAGGGGATTATACGCTGATCATTGTGATCCATTTCTTCCTCTTCCCCCACTTTTCGCTCCCCCTCCTGGTATTATTACTCTCATTATTGTTCCTCAGAGGTTTATCTGCCCTGAAATCTCTGTGCTTTTACTCTGCTTATCTGTACGAATTTGAATGCTCTGGTCTGGCTGGATTTTTAAGGTAGACCATGATGGCCATGGGGTCACGATGGTGGGGCATGGAGGGGAAAGCAATGAAAGAACTAATGGAAAGTTGTGTGTTTCATCTGTGGTATAATTTACCTTGACTGGCTTGTCTCTTCCTTGTGACTCTTCTGTAAGAGAAAGTCCAATTGTCTGCAGCTGGACTTTGAGTCTCCATTCCACACTCCCCCTCATTCACACTGATAAGATTTTTTTGTCCTGGACCTAATCCCATTGCTACCTCATGATCACACAGGCTGGTGTGCCTTATCCATGTGGGTTTTGTTGCTTATCGGCTAGATGGCTGCTTGTTTATATCAATCTTTAAGACCCCAGATGCTATATATTTTGATAGCCAGGCACCAGTAGCTTTCTTCAACATATTTGCTTATGTACCCTTCTTGTCTTCAGTGATTGCATCAGGAAGGTGAACATCACAGAATACCTGGTTATTAGAACAAAGTGTTCTTGGGTTCAGGGAGTATTTGAGTAGAGATTCAATGTCCACTTGCTACCTTAATTGTTCACATATAAATATTTGTACATAGATCAATTTCCCAAACATTACATTTAAATATATTTACATATGTTTATGCCTGTATTTAGACCTCTGTAAAAGTCATTTGCTTCCTAGTTCTCTCCTCTTTTTCCATTTACTCTCCTCTTCCCCACTATCACATCCGGCCATCATTTGGGTTTCAGTATTTTCTCTTGGCTACCTTGCTCTTGAACAAGCCCCACCAGGCGTCCTATGCCCCCCTCGCTATGACTTTCTGCAGCCGTAAAGAGTTACTCTCTTGGGAAACTCACACAGGGAGTTTACCTTGTTCTCCAGGCTCTCTTAGAGTCAGCATTGATTCTATGGCAGTGATGTTGGATTTTGGTTGGAACTCTTCTGGAAGATTTACAAGGGAATCTATGCACCCTTTGAAAAAATTTTCTAGAGGCTGCCTCATTTCTTGGTACACAGTCATATCACTCCTATGCCTGCTTCCATCATTACATCCTTTAATCCCCCAATATCTCTATCATCACATCACTTTCTCTCACTGTTTTTTTTTTATCTACTTATAAGGACTCTTGTGATTACTTGAGCCAGCCCACACAATCCAGTTTAATCTTTATCTCAAGGTTGTTTATTCAAGTGCATCTCCAAAGTCATTTTGGTTGTGTAAGATAATTTGTTGACAAAGTTGTGGAAATGGGATGTGTGAATTTCTCGGAGAACCATTATTCAACCTCCACACTAAGGAAACAAAAAAAGAGAAACCCAAGAGAAACAGAAAAAAGAACTCCATAATAATATGACATTTTCAAAAATTTCAGATATATGATTACCACTTGAGACATTAGTCAGATCACTACACACATAGGTATTCAATGCCAATAAAATAAGTTAAAATAGATTAAATAAAGGCTTAGAAATTACTACCTGGGAATTGTTGGAAAGAGCATGTATAGTTTTGTTTTGTTTTTAAATCAGTAAATCTGTCAATCAGAAAAGTTGTAGGATAATTTATACCAGCACCATTTTGGGGTAAATATTAGAAATAATATTTAATCTTTAGCAAGATAACTTTTACAACTTCTTTTAGACTGCATTTGAGGCAGGATGATAATGAGAGATTTAACATTAGCAAAATTTTCAAAGACGTTCTCTATTCATGGCACTCTTCAGAGAGAATACATCTGAATTACAGTTACCACTTGGTGAGTTGATAACAAGAAAGAAAAGAAGTCAAATCTCCCCTTCAAATTTGTTTTTATTCATTTTTAAAGATGAGGATGGTTTATCCTGACCTATAGCATCTAAATAGGTACAGAGATTCATCTTATGTGGTCATTTTGTTTTGTGTCAGGAATTAGAATAGTTGTTTAATGGTGATTTGTGTACTTGAAGATTCTATTTTTTGAAGCTTTACTATTAATAATATAAATTATATCATAAAGTTATCGTTATATTCCTGGTAATAGAGGGTAGCAATCTTGTTGAAAAAAAACTAATACAATCATTGCTACCATTCCATTGGGAGGGAAATTAAGCTATATAAAATGCAAAAGTTGTCAGTACATCTCTGCGTGATTTGAAGGCCATAGAGTGTTACCACTTGCTTTTAAAAGATATATATTTAAATATGTTGTGGCATTAGTATTAAAAATAATTTTGAATTTCTAAACTTTGAATAATTTTAAAGATACTTAAGATTATAATAGTAAAGCATCATCTGTATCACTAAAAATGACAAGCATAGAAAAGGATATAGAAAGATATACATGAAAAATTTGTCATAATAGTCCTCAATAGCAGCAATCAAGGATCATTTTACCCATGCATTTTTCAAAGTTTTATAATTTTATCCATTAATATTCATTAATTTTTACATAAAAAGCATACCTTAAAAAAGTAATATGCAATATTGATTAACTGGTGTTTCAAAACTAATTTTGTACATCAATGTGTACAAACTCTAATGTTGGGAATTTTTGTTTATTATGTATAATTCGTGGGCAGGTTACGAAATCTCTATATATTTTACTATCTGTAAGAAACAACATGCATTCTAAAAGAGCTATGCTTTTTTGTCAGAGGGATGGAAAATGAAAAGAAATTCTGTAAGAAGATAAATATAAGGTGAAATCTCTAAAAGCATTCCAAAATTCATAGCAAGTGAAATGGCAATTAATTTAAAAGTACATAGAATTGATATAAAAGAGAAAGCATTCACATTCAAAATATGCATATATAGTTATTTTTGTTGAGTGCACCCAGAGAAGTTCTGATTCATAGTGACTACCTATAACCAAGCAAAACATGCATGGTTTGATCCTGTGCTATCCCTACAATCACTGTAAAGTTTAAACCCATAGTTTTAGCCACCATCTCAATCCATCTCCATGTCTGTCTTTTTTTGGTTGCCTTCTAGGTTACCAAACATGGAGTGATTTTCCAGGGTCTGGTCTCTCTTCATAACATCTCCAAAGTACACAAAAGGAAATCTCACTATCTTCATTTCTTTATTAACTAAAAAGAATAATTTTATTGGGGACTTTTATAACATTCCATATATCACTTGTCTCAAGCATATTTGTATACATGTTGCCATTATCATTTCCCAAGCATTATCTACTTGAGTCTTGGTATAAAGCTCCCTTTTTTTTCTCTCCCACCCTTGTAAATCCTTGATCAGTAATACAGTCTATTATTTTAATTTGCATCTTACACTCTCTGGTTTCTCCCCTCACCCACATTTCTGTTATTTAATCCCCTTGGGCGGGGTCTATACATCCAATCTTGTGATGCTTTTCCCTTTTCTTCCTCTCCTACCATTCCCCTACCCCTATGCCATCACTACTCCCACTACTGTCTTCATTTCTAAGGAGCACTCTGGCTGAATTTCTTCCAAGACAGATTTATTTGTTCTTCTGGAAGTCCTCGGTACTTTCACTTTTCTTGACCAACTTCCTAAGTCAAACTCATTAATTCCTCTGTGGTCTTTTTTTATTCATTGTCATCTTTCACATGCATAGAGGTAATTGAATATACCAAGTATTTCCTTAGTTCTCAAACTGATATATTTGGTTTTTAACCCTTTATGGAAGTCTTATCAACCAGTTTTGCACAGTGTGCTAAATTGTTTGATTTCCTAGCCAATGCATCTATGAATGTGGACTGCAAAATGAAATCTTTGACATCATCAATCTTTTTTCTTTCAATCCTGAAATTGTTTATAAGTCCAGTTGTAATAATTCTTGAATGTAGACAGTGAGTTACAACACATAGTAGAGGTGACAGTTGTTTAATTTTCATGAATATCTACTTCATGAAAAAATTCAAGCATCATGTAATTTGAAATATTACATGGGGGAAATATTAAATGATACAGAAAATATCCAAAAAATGGAAAGATACCAGTGTATTCACAGAATATTCTATACAAAACAACAACACTATCCTACATATTAAAAATTTCAAGAGGTACAATATAACGAAAAAAACAATGACATTACAGTGAGAAGTTCAAGCAGTTCTGAAAACATTAGTTAAAACAAGACTCCAGGAATTGACGCTAAACCAATTGAAATGTTTCAAAAGACTGAGGAAGCATTAGTAACACTTATTCATCGATACCACTATATTCAGAAGGCAGCTACCTGGCCAACTGACTGGAAGGGAATCATATTTGTATCCATTCCAAAGACAGGCAACCCAACAAAATATTCAAATTATAGAGCACTATCATTGATCATCACATGCAAGAATATGTCTGCTGAAATCATCCAGAAACAGGGTTGTAGCAGCACATTGATGGAGAGTTGTCAGAGGCTCAGGCTGAATTCTGCAGAGGGCCTGGGACAAGGGGTATCATTGCAGTTGTCAGATTAATCTTGGCTGGAAGCAGAGACTACCAGAAAGACATTTACTTGTGTCTTATTGGCTATACCAAGATATTAGACTCTGTGGATCCTAACAAAGTTTGGATAATCTTGAGAAGAATGAGAATTCCAGAACACTTTATGGTGCTCATGAGGAACTTGTACATGGATCAAGAGTAAGTTTTGTGAACAGACTGGCTTAAAATCAGGAAAGGTGTGCATCAGAGTTGCAGACTCTTAGATCCTTGTTCAATTTGTCTGCAAAGCAAATCATCAATGAAGCTAGATTATAGGAAGACCATGGTATCATAATTGGAAGACGACTTCTTAACACCCTACCATATACAGATGACACAACCTTGCTTCCTGAAAGTGAGGAGAATTTGAAACAATTACTAATAAGGAGCAAGGATTGCAGCCTGGATATGGATTATTGCTTGATGTAAGGAAGATCAAAGTCCTCACACTGTACCAATAGGGTAGCATTATGATAAAAGGAGGAAAGGTTGAAATTGCCAAGGACTTGATCTTGTTAGGATCCACAATCAATTCTCATGGAATCAGCAGTCAAGAGATCAAAAGATACATTGCTGCACAAGGCCTCTTTATGTTCTTGAAGATAAACGATGTTAAATTGAAGCCTAAGGTATGCCTGACTCAAACCATGGTGTTTTCCATTGCCTCATATGCGTGTGAAAGTCAGACAATGAATCAGGTCCACCACCACCAAAAGAGAACCTGTGCATTTGAATTGTTATACTGGAAAAGAGTATCGGAAGTAGCATGGACTGCTTAAAAGGAAAAACACATCAGTCATGGCAGAAGTACAGCCAGAATGCTCCTTAGAGGCAAATGTGACATGATTTTGTTTTATATACTTTGGATTTATTGTTAGGAGGGACTAGTGTTTGGCGAAAGACATTCTTGATAAAGAGAAGGAACAATGGAAAAGAGGAAGAACTTCAAGGAGATGGATTGACACGGCGGTTCTACAATTAGCTCAGACCTAAGAACTGTTGTGAGGAGGATGCAGGCCTGGCAGTATTGTGTTATGTTGTGTACAGGATATGTTGTGTCTGTCTAGGGGACAGAGCCAACTCAATGGCACTTAGCAACAGGTGCTTCAAACCCACGTGACCTCATTGCTTTCTGTCACCAAAGGTGTGTCATCTACATATTACTAGTAGTTTATAAGCCTCCCCCTGATCTTAATGCTGTCTTTATCTTCATAAAATCCAGCTTATCTAATTATTTTATCATTATGTAATTTAATAATTATGGTGCATAGATAATATGCTGACCCATATCTTCTCTGGTGTTAAACTATGCTGTTCACTTCAAATGATTGCCTCTTGATCTATGTACAGATTTTACATAAGCACAATGACATGTCCAGGAATCCTCATTTTTCTCTGTGATATCAGTAGTTTGTAATGGCACATTACATTCCCTTACATTAGCAATAAGACAAGAGTATATATCTTACTTGTATTTTCTGCTGTCCACCAAGAGACTGCAGCAATGATATCTATCATACCATATTCTTTCCTGATTCTGCCTTGAATTTTGAGAACTCCCTGTTAATGTGCATCTACAACTATTTTTTATTTATCTTCAAAATTGGATTTGCATATGATATTAAAAATGATAGGCAATTCGCACATAATGTTGGGTGATTTTTCTTTGAAGTTTTGTTAGTCCGGGTAGACTAGAGAAACAAATTCATAGACACTCATATGGATATAAGCATAAGGTTTATATACACGAGGAATGGAAAATTGAGAAAGCATCCCAACCCAGTCCAGTTCAAAGTCATAAGTTTGATATTAACCCATATGCCTGATACCAGTCTATAAAGTCTCCTTCTGACTCATGAAGCACAGGTCAGTGGATGCAAAATCCCAGCATTGGAAGAGATCTCCCCATGGCGCCTCACTTCCAGGGCTCAGGGACCATCAACAGCATCTAGCGTTGGAAGGGGTCTCCATGTGGCTTCTCCAGCTTTAGAGGTCTGGTTCCATCAGGGTAAGGCCAGGTGACTTCTCTTCTGGCTCCTCCAGCTCTTGAGACACTGCCATTTTGTCTATAGTCCATTGTCTCAGAGACTGACTCCCAACAACTGGGGATAAGGCTTCTCTCCTTCACAAGGGAAATATCGCGAGATTTCCAGAAGTCTCAAAAGAAAACCAGGCCCACATGGAGGCCTCATTGGCTACTCAATGGCTATCTCCAGATTAACAGACTAGACTTCAGCCCTACATCCCAATCATGAAATCGGCATAATGAATACATGACTGCCACAGAAGTGAACATAAATATGGATATAAGTGCATGTGTATACATAGATGATGTTCCACATGTAGAGTTGAAATATGGCATAGCATTGATTTCATTATATGAGCACTTTCAATTTCAAGGGGAACTTTTGCTCTGTGCATGAAGGTACTGTTTTGAGGAAAGTCTTACTGTACTATTATCAATTCACAATCATACTAGTATCTTCAGTCAATATAGAAAGTAGGAGAGCATTTAAGAACCCTTCTTCAAAGAAGAGGATTTAAATAAGGATTGCCCCCTTCCTTAAATTGGAAATGTATGCAAAAGAACATTATTTTAAATAAAGCAGTACATTTAATAATATTCATTGTTTTTTATGCAAGCATTGGCCCTCTCATATGAAGAGTCAAATTAAAATACAAAAAAAGGCTTTGCTTTATAGTTACCAAGTAATATCTACTGTAGAAACTCTCAATCAAATCTCATATCCTATCTCTTCTGTGTCCAGATTTTATATTTTTCTCTTATGCATTGCTTTTCTTATTAAAAATATTTATAGTAATAAGAATTGAATAGAATAAAATAGGCCTAATGACTATCAAAAATCTGTTGTAATATCAAGAATATGTAATTTAATGTAATTAAACTTTAGTTATTAATTATATCAGAAAAATGAATGAATACTTATTTCAAAAAGAACTCTTTGAAAAGCTTCAAACCATTTTCTTTTTTCAATGTTGATTTTACTTTCATATTATTATTTTTCCAATATTAGAATTTTTATTACATTGTCCCCTAGTTTAATCTCCATAATATTTACATCTGCCATTCCTATTTACACTTAAAATTTTAATCTCTACCAGATTTTATCCCATGGATATTAGCACTGATTTTGTAAATGTTTACATAGCCTCTTTAAATTTCAGTGGCAAACATTGAAGTGCTGCTTCAAGTAAGTGGTTCTGTCAGTCATTGATAACCTCTGTTCCCTTTACAAACTAACCAAATAAAAACTTAAAAATATGTATATTCGGTTGTATTTCTCTGTATTTATTTTTCTAAAATGCATTGAAATTATTTGCAATTTTTGAGGATTATTTTTGCAAAGACACAAAGAAGGTGACTAGTCCTTGACATTTTAAGTTCCTTCATGTTTATTTTTTTAATTTTAATTTTTCTAATGAATCATTTTATTGAGGACTCATACAACTCCCATCATAATCCATACAAACATCAATTGTATGCAGGCCACATTTACGCACTTATTGCCATCATCACTCTCAAAACATCCTCCCTCCCTCCAGGCCCCCAGTATCAACTCCCTATATTTCCCTTCCTCCCACCACCTTGAACCCTTAATAATTTGCAAATTGTTATTATTTTCATACTGTACACTGTCCAATGTGTCCCTTCACTCAATTCCCTGTTGTCCATGTCCCAGAGAGGAGGCTACGTGTAGATCCCCAAGCTGATTCTCCCTTTCTATTCCTCCATCCCTCTACCCTCCTGGTATTGCTACTCCTATTACTAGTCTTGAGGGATCATCTATCCTAAATTTCCCATGTTTCCAACTTCACTGTACATCTCCTGGTCTAGCTGGATTTACGTGGTAGAATTGAGATCAGGATAGTGGGTGGGAGGCAGCATTTGGGAACTAGAGGAAGGTTGCATATTTCACTGCTTCTACCCTGTATCTTAACTGGCTCATCTCCTCTTTGTAACCCCTCTGCAAGAGGATGTCACTTCACCTATTGATGGGCTTTGGGTCCCCAATCTGTACTCCCCCTCATTAATAATAATATAATTTTAGCTCTTTGATACCTGACACCAGATCCCTTCACCACCTCATGATCACACAGGCTGGTGTGCTTCTTCCATGTGGGCTTTATTGCTTCTGAGCTGAATGGCCGCTTGTTTACTCAAGCCTTTAAGACCCCAGATGCTATATCTTTTGGCAACCAGGCACCGTCAGCTTTCTTCACCACATTAGCTTATGCACACATTTGTCCTCAGTGATGTACGCTGAGGACAAATGTGTCCCTTCATATTTTTGTGCCACATGAACTCTTTAATACTAGATCAGGAAAGTCATGACAATTGGGATGTAGCCATGTAGGTAGCCGTGGACCGTGATGGCAGCTGGACAGCAGCATCCATGTACTGCAATGCTATTTCTTGCCTGTATTGCTTCCCAATAAGAATTGGTGAGCATCCTATGGTACAAAAGTAATTCTGGAGTCAGATATAGATCATATACTATACAGAGGCATCAGTATCCTGTCAGTAAATTTTACAAAACTATAAATATAATTTATGTGTTGTCTATGACACTTACCTTCCAGAACTAATGTAGACATGGGGAAAGTGTGCTTTGGTATTGTATCCTCTATTTCTATTGTTCACTCCATCTCTATATTTCTTCAAATCTGCTTACTAACCAAATAGCCCAAGAAAGTGGGCATTATAAAGTAGAGTTTAGAATCAGGATTGGAGAAAGTCTTCAAAACCTACTCTATGCACATAATGCCATCTTGGGTTCTGAAAGGAAAGGGGACTTGAAGCCTTTAGTGATGAAGCTCAGATATGACTGCTACTTTACCTAAGACTGGAATTTCCAGATTGACCTTTGAAAAAATTCTCAGTGCCATCATATTAATTTACAAGGTAAAGGTCTAGATTTTTAGAATACCAGTGATAGAGGAATTTTAATCTTGATGTTCAATTTGTAAGAAGTCTATTGACACTTCTACTAGTCACACATCAAATTTTATTCAGATGGACTACAAGATTCACAAATAGGAAGAAATATCACAGGTAATGAAGAAATTAAGAATAAAAAGGATGACTTAAGAGGTTGACGATCATGTGCACCATGTTCTGTTGTTTTTATGGACTGTCTTGAAATCACTACCTTATTGGATGCTAGTGCACCCCACTCCAAGAGGGCAGACAGGGAACTGTGCGTGCAGTAAGCTGTTTCTTGTTCAGTGTTATATGAAAACCCTCACAGGATATCTGGAATTAATATAGCTTTAATAAAATGTGCGAGACTCATCAATGTCGAGGTGTGCTAATCATTCATATAAATGGAATTTTTAAATGCCTAGAGAAATTGGACACATGGGAAATAAATTGTAAAATGAGATTCAACTTGAAATAATACAAGGGAGCATATGTGCAGAAAATAATTCAAAACAGATATTCAGTTGAAGAAAAACAATTGGAAAGCAATCAAACTAAACAAGAAAGAGGAAATAGGATATGCAGACAATAAATTAGATGACACCATTATTCTATGACAGTTGACAAGGGTAGGGTGGGGTGGAGAATTAAAAAGTTATCTTAGTGGCCAAATCATCTTACTAAACAAGAAAGTACACCTGAATTAGAATTCTAGTAGAATAACCCTCTTCCTAACCACCCCCTTCCCATGTCCCTACATTTGAGAACTTAGAACTGGAAGAAATTCAAAAAAGAACAGAAAACATGATTAAAATTGTAGAGGGAATGATTTATATAGTGAAGAGAAAGAAATAAAATCTGCAATCCTTGGCTGAAAGACTTCTAGAGAGAGCATAATTGTCAAAAGTCTTTCATGGATTTAGATACTGAGTCAGTAGAGAGAGATTTAGTTCAATAAAAAGAAAGTCAGGCACACAAACAGTAACATAATTATAAACTCTGATGCTGAGTACATTTTTCTAATTTTACTCATAATGAAATCATAAGTGTTTCTCATGATACTGTATTTAAGAAATCTGCTATTGTTTTGAATGTGTGGGATATGTGAAACGACCTTGTACAGTTGTTTTAGAAATTTTTGGACCTCGATCATTCTCTTCCTAACAGATATTTGTTATAATTTTAAGGTCTTTCCATGAAAGCATAAAATCACATATAGAGAAAGGAATATAAACATAGCTTTAAGTCCTTTCACCTTATGCTTTCTCTTCTAAAAGGATTGATAGCTGGTTTTGTTTCTTTACACATCTTCTGACACTTGCTGTTTTCAAAAATGGAAACACAGAAACACAGAAAACACTGATTGTACTCTTTTCTGACCCCTTGTGGAGACACATTTTTTCAGCCAATGAAACTAGTGTGCAACCACCCCATGAAGTGGAGGGTTGTGGGTTGCTATCCTGCTCACGTTAGACCAGGTTCTCTAGAGAAGCAAGTCCAGTGACACTCACCTATGTGTAAGAGAAAGCGTTACACCAAGAAGTGATAGTACATTATGAAGGTATCTGAGGTCAATCCAACTCAAGTCCCTAAGTCCGATGCTTGTCCATAAGCTCCTCCTCAGATGCATGAAGCAGTCAGTTGGTGAGGCAGAAAGGTGACACCAGAATGAGGAAGATTGCAAACTGATGAGTGATGGACAATGGTGGGGCCCTGGAAACTCTCAGAGTCCGGGATAGTGTTCCCGCAGGCAGGAAGACAGAGGGGCAGAGAGAAAGTTTGTCTCAGTTCATCGTACTCTTATCAAAAAGCTAGTGACATCGGGGAGGTATTATCCGACTGTGACTTGATTGAAAGATTTGATGCTACTCTTATTATTGAGTTGACATATTTCCTATCAAGTGGCTGAACTAGAGATGGTGACCTATGTCCAAAAACTAGCTGTCATACAACGAAGAGATTACAAAGGGTGAGTATTGGAAAAATGATAAAGGCAGACAGTTATGGAGGTACATTTGGAGTATGACAACTATTCCTTCACTTGAACCTTCACAGCTGAACTGCCATAAAAGTCTCCAACAGAGAAGCCTTCCTACATAGTCAGCACTCTGCTTGCCTCCCTGCATAGCTCATAGCTCCAATCTCTGCAACTTACAGGGCAGAATGCTCTGCTGGTCACTTTGTGGATAGTCTACCTTTACTTTAAGCTGAGGACTGAAGATGAGCACTGCCAGATACTAGGAGACAGGCTTCCTGAGTAGAGGCTGAACTCACAGCCTGTAGCTCCCTAGAGGAGAGATGGATCTGCCTGCTTCTCTTTGTGGTTGGCATCGAAGAGTTCTGACTGAGGCCATTGCAGACTCAAAAACAGTCATCTTAAGGCAAAGTTAAACCCACAGTCAGCATACTGTGGGGCTGGTTCTGGCAGCAACCTGACAGATTTCCCTGGACTGATTTGAAGTTCTACATTTGAGTCAAGAGGAAGGTCAACTAAATTATACATCCCTACACTCTCACAGGGACACAGGGGTCCTGAAATCAGTAAGATTATGTCTTTCCCAAATCCTCCTTCTGGAGCGTCCCAATCCTTCTAATAAAGGGAGCAGCATGTTTTGCCCACCATGTCAGCTCAGATTTAAACAACTCATGTACAGTTGGGGAGAAATTTTCAAAAGGTTAACACTGAGGGGAAGGGGAAGAAAGTCAGCACTGAGAGCAGAAGGGGACTTACTGGAAATAAATATTCCACCTGAAAATATGTTTGCAGAAAAAGAGAAGGGAAGAGAGAGATGGAGAGAGGGAGATCTATAGAGTACAGATTGATTAGTGTAGTTTTTGATAACTTGCCTATGTAGTGGTTCCTGTTGGCAGAAAGGTTGACTATCATGTGTTCTCTGGTGTATTTGTGAGACACTGAAATTTAGAAATCAAAATCAAGGACTTTTAAATCCTAATTTCACCAGGATACAAAAGGAGCTACCAAAGCAAAGAATAATAAACAAAGAATAAAAACTCTTGCTGCCTGAGTTTCTTTTTCTTTCCAGAAAATATGCAGGCAAAAACAATCAAATATTAGAAAGAACCATAAAGATTAACACTCTCAAAGTTCCAATTGCCTTCACCAAAACATCAAACAAAGATCACAAAACTGATGTCCTATCCAAAGTAATCTGCAAAAGGGATCTAAATAAGTCTAGGGCCATTAAAATAATAATTAGTAATTTATTAAACATAAATAAAGAACTAGGAGATAGAGACAAAACTCTCGAAGAAAGAAGGAAAACAGCACAATAATAAAATAAGCATATAAGCATATGTTTGTGTATATATAAATATATTACAACTGAAGGGGCAGTAAATGAAATGAGAAACAGAATAATTAATAATTGATTTAATCAGAAAGAAGAAAGAATTGGTACATTGAGTGATATAATTGCTAAAAATGTCTAAGGATGAAGAACACAGGCATAAATGAAGCTGAAAAAAATTAATGGACTTAAAGGAACAAAAAGAGATCTGATAGACAAATTGTGAGAATTTCAGAAGGAGATAAGAGACAGAAAGGAACAGAACAAAAATATTTGTAAAAGCCACGAAAGAAAGCACATACTTATCTAATGGAAGCTATGAGTCCACAAATCCAGAAAGCACAAAAAATCTAAATGAAGAACTATCCCTGATTGATGTTGGTGGGTGCCACCTTTCAGTTCCAACCAATCGCTACCTTATGCACCGCAGAACGAAACACTATCAGACATGTTTCACGACCTCATCTGAATTGCGGCCGAGCCCCTGTCCAGCTTTATATCAATATGCTGCTTCAATCATTGCTTTGTGATCCTAAGAAAAAAATAATTTGCATGAAATGCCAATGATATTGTTCTGTAATTTGAGTAATCAGTTGGGTCACCTGTCTGTGGAATACTACAACTGTACATCTCTTCTAGTCCATTGGCAAAGTAGCTATCTAAATTTCTCAGCAAAGATGAATATTTCTAGTACTTCATCAGCTTGTTTAAGCATTTTGATTGGCATTCCATAATTCCTGGAGACTTCTTTTATGATTAATGGTTTCAGTTTAACTTGAATTTATTGCTTCAGCATCACTGGTTTTCGTTCATATGCTATCTCCTGGGTGACCATTTGACATATGAAATACCAGTGACATGGTTTCCCACATCACAGGAACACGTAAACTAACACAGTGTGACAAACTGACAGAGATTTCATAATTATGCTCTTATAAATGAATGAGAAAAACCTGAAAGAAATAATAAAGCATTGGAAAGTAGATAATGGCAGATGTAGTTAGGTTAAAAACTAACAATTTATCATTTGATCTCCCTTTGGACCCATTTTAAAGTTGTTCTACTTTTTAATATTGTGTTTTCCTTTCAGTTGGGATTCTTCTCTGTGTTATTTTATTAGTATTGTTAGTTTTTTTACTCTGCTTTTGTGTGATTTTCTATGTGTGAAATCCAGGATGGATGTCTCTATGGAGACAGTAACTGGATTAACGGTTCATTGACAGTAGGGAAGGGATGGTGGGGGCGAGTGGGATGAGGAGCTAACAACAGGGAATACAAGAAAAAAGAAAATGTTCTAAAAATGATTGTGGTATGGATGGCACAACCCTTCTTGACAGGGTTAAGAATAACTCGAAATACTGAGTTGCATGATATTTGGGCCATGTCTTAATACAACTGTTAATGAAAACATTTTTTTTAAAGTAAAAGACAATACAAAGAAACCCCCCAAAAGTGCATGCCAATTTCTCTTCAGAAACAGTAGCAGTCAAATAGAAATGAAGTTAAATATTTAAAGTGATTAAAAAGGGCTGAGCCCCAGTGGCGTAGTGGTTGTGTGAGGGACTGCGGCCCACTGGGATGGAGGTTCAATTCCAGCAGTGGGGCTGGGCCTCCTACTCCCACGGCCGGAGAGCAGTGATGCCCCCCCAAAAAACAAACAAACAAACAAACAAACAAACAAACAAAAAATAAAGTGCTTAAAGAAATAAAAATCTCTGAATCATAAATAGTATGCTGACTAAAACTATCCTTCAAGAATGAGGGAAAAATTACAATATGTCGAAGCAAAAGTTTGAGAGATTTCACCTGCACCAGACTCACAGAAGTGTTGATGAGAGTTTTGTGGATGGAAGAAAAAGAGCATTAGGAAGTAATTCAAAGACATGTAAAAATAAAGATTCCCTAATATAGGGAATTGTATGGACAGTAATAAGATCTAGTGAAAGGTTATGCAAGCTTGGTAATTCTAATTATTTTCTTCCCCATGGTTTCTAATGGTGCGCATTAGCTGGGATACAATTATGTTACTGGGCACATCAATATGCATGTGCGACTTTTGGTATTTCCCTCTCCAGAGAAAGGAGGAGAGAAGAAAATCAAAGACATATGGAAGTGATTAGTTGAATGAATTAATAAGCCAGGCAAACCTGATTCTCCATAATCCTAAATCTACAAGACATCTTGCTTTTTGGTCCATGTACAGGTTTCTTATTAGCACAATAAAGTCTTCTTGAATTTCCATTCTTCTCAATGTTATCCAAAGTTTGCCTGATCCACATAGTAGAATGTCTTTGCAGAGTCAATGAAACACAAGTAAACATCTTTCTGGCTTTCTGGCCACGATCCATTTTATGTTGGCAGTGATATCTCTTATACACTCTCCTCTGAATCTTGCTTGAATTTCTAGACGTTCCCTGTCAGTGTATGGTTACAATCACAGATGAGCAGAATTTTGCTTGCACATGATATTAAAGATGTCGGTGATGATCTTGGCACTCTGTTGAGTCACCTTTCTTTGAAATGGTTATAAATATTGATCGGTTCCAGGCAGTGGCAAGGGCCCTGTCTTGTATAATTCTTGGCACAGATGAATGAATGCTTCCAGTGCTTCATCAACTTTCCGAATTCATTCTGATTGGTATTCTGCTAATTCCTCCTGCCATATTTTTTGGCTAATATTTCCAGTACAGTTTGAATTACTTCCATCATTAGTTCTAGGTCATACACTGCCTCTTTAAATGGTTTAATGTCAGCCAGTTACTTTTGGTTCAATGACTTGTGTTTTATCCATAGTCTTTTGAGGCTTCTTGCATCGTTCAATGTTTTGCCAATAGAATCAATTTACTTAAATATCACTATTTGGCCCATATAGTTGAATTACACTTATAGTTCTTGAGGCATGCTGAGTGGATTCTTTTATGATTTTCTAACTTTAGTTTTTTTCACATTTCATTACAACACTCTATTTTTTCTTCTCTAACTGTCCTTTGAAATGTTATGTTCAACTCTTTTATTTCGTCCTTTTTTCCATTCATTTTAAATACTCTATATTTAAGATTAAGTTTTGGAATATCTTCGAGCATCCATTTTCTTTATATATGATATTCTTTTTTATATAAATCATTTTATTGGAGGCTCATACAACTCCCATCATGATCAATGCATACGTGAATTGTATGCAGGCCACATTTGCATATTTGTTGCCATCATCACTCTCAAAACTTCCTCCCTCCATTTAGGCCCTCGCTACCAACTCCTCATATTTCCCCTCTTTCCCTCCTCCCCCTCCCCCATGAACCCTTAATAATTTACAAATTGTTATTACTTTTTCATATCATACACTGTCCAATGTGTCCCTTTACTCACTTCCCTGTTGCATATACTTAAAGTCATTTCAGAGCTGAGCAAGTCTTCTGTCATTAGTGTCCAATGCATCAAATCCTATCTTGAAGTGTTCTCTAAATTCAGGTAGGACATACTTCAGTTCATATTTTGACTCTTTTTGACTCATATAAGCAATTTGTGCTCAGTTACATAGCCTCATTTTGGCAGTTGATCTTGAGCTTCTCCATTGTTTCTCCCACAGATATTGTCAATTGATTCCTGTGTGTTCCTTCTGCCAAGGTTCATGAATATAGTAGTCATCTTTTTTTTGGGGGGGGGGATCATCACTGCCCTCTGCTGATGGGAGTAGGAGGCCCAGCCTTTGCTCCGTGGAGCTGAAATTGAACCTCCATCCCAGTGGGCCACAGTCCCATGCACAATCACTACGCCACCAGGGCTCAGCCACTATAATAGTCATCTTATGGTTTAAAAAAATAATTTCAATGAAGAAGTCAGTCATTAGTCTTTCAAAATTCTATTATGTGATCTAAAGTT
Source organism: Nesogale talazaci (assembly GCA_004026705.1). Lineage (NCBI taxonomy): Eukaryota > Metazoa > Chordata > Mammalia > Afrosoricida > Tenrecidae > Nesogale > Nesogale talazaci. The sequence goes on from PVJH01004274.1 coordinate 77,891, forward strand.
TCACTGCTGTATCACTAAAATCATATTTTCCAACTACTGTATCTTCTTTTTGTTCCCAATTTTTCCATGTTAAATGCAAGCAATTTTCAATGCATTTTAATTGCATGTCAGATCAATATATGACTGAAGAAATTGGTGTCATTCTTTAAATTTTAATCACTGTATATAGTGATTGTTTAGTAAATTTGTATAATAGCTTTATAATATAGACTTTCTTGTAGGTGTATAGATAGCCTATCACTTTATTTCAAGATAGATTTTTAAAAGTTCTTTTTGACAATGAAGAATAGATGGGGTAGCATTTAACAACATTGTCCCTTTACATTCACCCCAAATGATCATCATGACCTCCTGATCTGAACTTACTACCTTGTGTTGAACTCAACGGATCCTCTTGGAACCACCATTTTCATTGAATGCACGTTTTTTTTAGTAAGCACCTTACAAGATTATTAATGAGAGGACTTCCCTGCAGACCTGAACCCTATTTAAGACATATAGACATGTGCTGTTTTGAATAAAATCATGCATGTATGATCAGCATCCCTGGTCACCCTCTTTTTAATTCATTTATTCCCTCTCTCTCTCTGAGTGTGACTTTTCAGAAAATCCCCCAAATATGGAATATTCTTTAGCAATACTATTTTACATAAAATTTGTTAGCTTCTATAATTATTTCTTAGATGTTTTGAGTTTCCCAAAGCTTACTGCTTTTTTTTCTCAATCTTCATTCTCTTCATAATAAACTGCTGTACCCATCCTCTCTTCTTGGTGAAAATCTATTAAGATGACCCCTCTAGAGTCACTGCCACTCCCCTTCCCCCAAATACCCCACTAATGAAACCTCTGAGCTGATTTCCTTGCCTTGAATCGATCTGGCCTAGCAAATTTCCTTGTAAGTCTGGGGTTTTACTTGTATTTTTTTTTTGCAAAGAAAAATAAGGGGATGAAGAAAGCACATTATAACTATCCACTGGTTAACATCCAGGTAAATGGAGACATGACTTAACTTGTCAAGGATTTAATCTTGCTTAGGTCCACAATCAATACACATGGAAGCAACTATCAAGAGATCAAATGATAGTTTGGTAAACTATCCATTAGGTAAATTTACCTAACTATCCATTAGGTAAATCTGCCCCACAAAACCTCTTTAAAGTTTTGAAAAGCAACACAAACACATATGTATACACACATATATACAAACAGCTATACTTGGAACTTTAGAATGCATGGAAAATGTAGATTATTAGTAACATGAGTGAATTACAAAAATTTGAACTGAAACAAACTATCCAAGATCTAGTTTGAGGCATCAAAAAGAATAAGTCATCAGAAAACCAGCCTGTCATTGCAACATGAATTCTACTAGCATGAAGGAAAACAAACATCAAATTTATGGTGCTGCTTGTGTGCAAAATGGTTTTTAAAGATTTATGGGGATAATGACAAAACATGAGGAATCTATTCTAATAGTATTTTTTTAAAGAACTGGTGACACAGCATGGAATATGAAACGCATAGCTGCAGATGATCATCATGCATTAATTTTCTGTGTGCCCTAATTTAAGAGAATAGATCATTTACAGCTGAATTAATAACTGGCAACAAAAGCTGTTCAGTCGATATCGCTTCCACAATTCTGAAAAATTAAACTTGAACAAACTTTCTGCTCAATAGGTGCCAAAATTATTGTACTAAGATCAATTGCAAACAAAAACAGAACTTCCAATGAAAATGTTTAAGGACTGGGATCAAGACCATAGAACACTGTATTTGTCGACCCATAAGACGCACTCCCTACTTCTCCCTGCAACCGTGGGGGAAAAATGAGGGTGCATCTTATGATCCGAAATTGTGGTACCCAGAATATGTGTTTATAATCCCATGCGCCCACTTACTGTCCACTGCTGTTGCACACTGCAAATTGCTATGTATTCTGGGGAAGTCTCGCCTCCTGGAGTCTCAATGTCAATCAGGTAACATGATCAGCACAGCACACACCTCCCCTCATTTGTTGATGAAAATGATGATGGTTCTTAACACCCCTGTTGAGTTTACACTGTTAAATATTATCATATTTTGCTTTAATAAATATTTTAGTATACTGGTACTATTTGGTTCAGAATATGTTTTTTCTTGTATTTCTGGTCTAAAAACTTTTGGTCTGAAAAATATGGAATTTTGCAAGTGATCCATAGGAAATCCATTTGGCATCCTTCCTGCAGGGCTAATTTGGCCCCTTCTGACTTCTTAATGGAACCCTGGTGACATAACAAGTTATGCTCTGATCTCTTCCCCACAATTCCAGCAGTCCACACCCACCAGCAACTCAAGGGGTGGAGGCTGAGGCCCTGAGCTCCCCTCAGGACAGGCCCTGCAGTGTCTCACAGTGTCTGTCGCTGTCAGTCAGTAGGACCGCATGGCAGTGGCCTAGGAATTAACTCTCTTGTTTCCTGACCTCTAAAACATGTAAAGGGCACTCATTTTGTGAAGAAAGACTACACTGACATTCTTCATGTCCCAGGCCCATCATTTCTAAAGGGATGAACAGAATGGCTGGAATCTTTCCTCACTGGTGTTGTTCTGAACTCGATGGGGTTCATGTTGAGAAGTACTGTTCATAATTTTTATTGTTTAATTCCATTTTCCCATGAACGTTTTGAGTCCTCTTTGTGTACACACAAATACACAGATATCACCCTAGACCATCTATAAGTTATAGGAAAATTCAATTAAAAATCATGAAAACTTTTCAGGAAATTTTGGAAATATATATGATATTAATTTTAAACCAAATATAAGGGGGCTGAGCCCCAGTGGCATAGTGGTTGAGTGCAGGACTGTGGCCCACTGACTTGGAGGTTCAAATCCAGCAGCAGCTCTCCAGGAGCAAGGCTGGGCCTCCCACTCCCACCAGAGGGCAGTGATGCCACCCCCAAAAAAAACCAAATATAGAATTTTAAAAAATCAGATGACTGGAAATCAGAATAGAAAATGAACCCCACAAACAAAATATTATAAATGAATGTGAATAATATATGGCTGGACAATAATGCTTATGTTACTGTGGGAACCTTTAGATAGTCATTAAAGATTTGGAGATGCATTTATCAGATCTTTTCAGTGTGACAGGAGAAAAAAAAATTCTCAACACGGCAGACTCCTGAAAAACAATTAGTATTTATTCTCTCTGTTTCACAGAAAGGAACAAAAATGTTTCCATGGTGTTGTTTCTGTCTCATGGTTATCCCCAAAAGGTCAGAAGAGAACTGTGTTCCAGGGCTGGTTTATTTTGGAAATAAATTATCAGACTTTCTCCTGAGGTTAGCAGCTGAATGCTCAGTCGGAATCAAACCTGAGGGTGTAACCCTCAAAGAACATTGTTTCCATGGTTTATGAAGTGTATGATCATCAAGAAAACTGATGAGTCGGTCAAATTAAAATCGTTATCTCTAGGTTGGTCCAACACAATGATACTCCAAATCGGCCAAACACTTCTAGCTAGAAAGTATTGAGGCATTCTAAACACTGTAAAGATATGTTAATGGTTTTATGAGCCTCTGATAAGATATATATATATGACTGATTTTCTTGTGTTTGGCATTGAATTTTTAAGCACTGACAGTGTTATATCTTTTTATAACACCATGTCCTCTTTATAAGGTGGCATTGTGGTTAAAATGCTTGTCTGATAACTAAAAAGTTGGTAGTTAAAACCCAAAAGCCACTATGCATGAGAAAGATTCAGAAAAACTGAAGCTACAACCTTGTCTCCATAAATATATACAAGTTAGAAAAGTGTACAGAGAAGTTCTGCTTTATTCAGAGTGTTACTATTAATTCATTATATTTTTATATATTTTATACTTACCATTTTCAAATTATTTAATGTTTTCATACTTTCTACAAAAAGAAATAAAATGTTACCAAGGGATAAACTTTAGTGGTTTTGTATACGTTCAAGAAACATCCTCACAATTTTAAATACTATCTTAGGAAAAGAGTAAAAGATAAATACATATACAAATTTTGCATTCTAGTTATTATAGAATTACCAAATACCCTAAATTTTAAAATACTAATGTAAATACTCTCATTTACTTTTTCTATATTATTGTTTTAAGTGGATAAAATATTAATATATAATACTAAATTTAAATAATTTAAGACTAAAGCGCTTTAAAAATTAGCCAACTTAAAAAATACTACTAAAGCTATTAGATAATACCAGATGCACAAAAATTGTTTATAATTGAAGTAGTACTTTGGATCCCAGATTTTGCATAAAATTGTTTCCTGTCAAATCAGGGTTGGTGGGAAAAAAATGGAAACCATATGAAAATATGGAAAGTATTTTTAACATAACTTTCTAATCTGTCATAATTGACTAGAACACACAAAAATACTGCTATTAAAATAATAAAAAGCACACTTCATTTTCACTTGTTTTATTTGTTTGTCTAAAACTTTGGTCAATGCCACATAGACATAAAATACAGAAACATGCATCCTCACAGGAAACACATTGCCGTAGACTTATTTTAAAGCCATAGCATGTTAAGAAGACAGTATTTTTATTATTTGAAAATGCAAACTTTAGATATAATAAATGGTTTCTGTTATTAATGAACCTGTAAATTTGAGAAACTCATTTTAATATTCATGTGCATACCTTTATATAGTTATCCCCCCTCTTTTAAAGAATATGTTACCAGAGAATATACTAATATTTTTATTATGTATATCACCAATTGATGGGATTGTATAAGTATATAGATTGTCATCTTTGTCATTTTCTGAATTTTATAATTTGAAGTATCTAACATGTTTGTAGAATTTGACATTACTTTAAGGATCCATGCAACAAAGTATTTTAAGTTCCAGGAAGTAGATGCTCATAGCAGCATTGTTTATAATTATAAAACCTTAATATATAAGAATGTAATAATATATTATGATAAATAATAATTTATAGGTTTTTATGCGAAAAAATGTAATTTTTTTCCTTAGAAAGGAAAGTAGCAAAATAAATATGACTTTTAAAGTTATAATGTTAAAAGAAATGCATAGAGTACATCTTATGTGTTCACTATTGTTATATGGAATGAATAGTGGAAACGGGAATCAGGGCATTTACTCCTTTCACTTTAACATATCCATGTATTGGTTTCGTAGATGTGCCATTACCAAATGTCACAAACTGAGTTAGCATATAGAACAAACATGTTTTCATTGTTCTTGATGCCAAATGTTCGAAATTTGGGTAGAGGACTGTAATGATTTTTCTCTCTGTGTCTCCAGGGGGAAAATCCTGGTGGGGTCCAATCTGATAGCACCAAATAATTCTTGGCATTCCTTGGCTTGTGGCTATACCTTTGTTTCTTTCCTTTGTGAGACTCACCACCAGTTTAATAAAACACCCCTCAGAAGGACTTCATATTAAGACCCCCCTCCAATTGGCAATGATCTCCCCTAACTTTACTTCATAAGAAAACAGCATGTTTTTCCTACTCACTTCAGATTCAGTGGTGCAGGAGAAAGGGTTCACTATATCTTTGAAGGAGACACAATTCAATCAGAAATGACAGCATTTACACAATAAAAGGTTTGAAGAAGTTTACAAGAAAGACAAATTTTTATTCTAAAAATGTGTTCAAGGTAAATAAAAATAAATTTTGTCTACTGCATCAGTGAAAACCTAGATGCAACCTAACTATGTACAAACAGGGAATAGTCGAATAAAAACCAATGTAGTCATTTAATGGAACTTTATGTAATCATTAAAGTAACATGACAGTTATACTTTGGCATACAAGTGTACAAAATATGCATTTAATTTTGAAAGGCTTCTCAAATGTGTCGGTTTGTCCTGCTGTGAGGGTTTATGTCTTCCTCTGAAGCTGGAAGCTCTGCCCCTCATACTTCAAATGTGAGCAAGGTCACCCTCAGCAAATGTGTTTCAGAGAAGCTTCAAAGATACAATCAACCGGCAGTCAATTTCTGAAAAAGAAATCATTGAAAACTTTATGAATAAGCGTAGAAAAGTGTCTGATATACTTCCTGAAGATAAGTCCCCCAGATTAGAAAGCTCTAAAATAATGAGTGACAATAAACTGTCTCCTCAAGTCGAATCCATTTTGATAAGGAGGAAACAACAATTTGGAGACTTTCACTTAGTGATGTGGAAAAATCAAAATGAGAAGAAAACACTTGGTCCTGGGTTGGACCTCATCATCAAATGAAGGTCCTGAAAGAGATCCACGTACTGAGTTCTGTTCTGCTTTTAGGAAGCAATTCTTCCTTAAGCACTTTTTTCATTGTCTTCAAAACATCATCTTTTGGCACTACACATGACAAGATTCCACTCCTATTCTTCAGATTGTCAATGGCTAACAACTCTGAAGTAGGCAATGTATATTTCAGCTCTGCTGAAGCTTGAGCACCACGTGGGCCATCTGACTGTGATTTGAGATAAGGTCGACATAGGTTCCAGCCTCAAAGCAGCACCCACTGCACCACAGTATGAGACACTGATAAACAAAACCACATAATCATAAAAAATTTTATTGTGCAATCAAAAAAAATGAAGCTATTGTTTCTGAATATCTCTTCTAAGGGTTATACACTTCTGCAGGAGGTACATTCTATCTCTTGTACCCTTTATTTAATTTTGTACTCTTTTATCATTTTATTGAGAACTCATGCAACTCATCACAATGCATACATCCATCCACTGTATGTCAAGCACATTTGTATATTGATTGCCATCATCATTCTCAAAATCTTTGCTTTCTACTTAGCCCTTGGTATCAGCTCATTTCTCCTCCCTCCCTGCTCTCCCCTTGCTAATTTATAAATTATTATTATTTTGTCATAGTGTTGACATGAACTCTTGTTAATTTATAAATTATTACTATTTTGTCCTAGTGTACACTCTCTGATGTCTCCCCTGCCTTCACCCACTTTCCAGTTTTCTGTACCTCAGGGAGGAGGTTATATGTAGATCCTTGTAATCGATTCCCCCTTTCTACTTCAACTTGACTCCACCCTCCCATTATCACTACTCTTACCACTGGTCCTGAAGGGATAATGTGTCCTGATTTCCCATGTTTCTAATGCCTAACTGTACCAATGTACATCCTCTGGTCTAGCCACATTTGTAAGGTAGAATCAGTCTCGTGATAGTGGATGGGGAAGGAAGCATTTAAGAACTAGAGGAAAGTTGCATGTTTTCTCATTGCTTCACTGTATCCTGACTGGGTTGTCTCCTCACCATGACTCTTCTATAAAGGGATGTCATGTTACACTTACAGATGGACTTTGGATTTCTAATATGTACTCCTCATCATTTATAATGATATAATTTTTAGTTCTTTGGTGCCTGATACCAGATCCCTTCGACACCTCGTGGTCACAGAAGTTGGTGTGCTTCTTCCATGTGGGCTTTGTTGCTTCTGAGTTAGTTGGCCACTTACTTACTTTCAATCCTTTAAGACCCCCAGATACTATATCTTTTGATAGCTGAGCACCATCAGCTTTCTTCACCACTTTTACTTATGCACACATTTGTCTTCATGTTTGTGACTGTGTCAGGAAGGTGAGAATCATGGAATGTCAATTTAATAGAATAAAGTGTTCATACATTGAAAAAGTACTTGATGGAAGTCCAATGCCCATCTGCTGTCTTAATACTAACCCTATAAGTATATGCAAGTAGATTTGTTTCCCTAGCATCATATATAAATATATTTACCTATGCACATGCCTGTATTGAGAACTCTATAAATGCCCTTTGCCTCCTATTTCAACCCTCTAGTTCCTTTTACTTTCCTTTTGTCCAACTATCATGATCAGCCTTCATTTGGGTTTCAGTAATTTTTCTTGATTATATTACCCTTGATCAATCCCTATCAGGCCTCTCACACCCACCTTGCCACTGATTTTAGATCACTTGTTGTTCCCTTGTCCCTGGGTTGGTCAACACCACCTCCTTTTCCCCACCTTCCTATCTCCTATGTCTCCTGGGAACCATTGTTTTTTTTTTCTTCCAGACTGTTCATCCAGCCTATCTTATCTAGATAGACCTGCAGAGATAGTAGTATGCACAACAAACTAAGACATAGCAAGACAAAGGAACAAAAGAAAACAAAACAATGACAACAGCAACCAAAAAAAAAATCCAGAAAAATAAATAAGTAAAAAAAATAAAAACAACAATAAAAAATAAAAGCCTATAAATAGTCCAAGGTCTGTCTTTTGACCTCTAGGAGTATCCTCCTGTGGAGTTCGAAGGGGTACCACACCCTGGCCCCAAAGTCTATCCTTGGCACTCACTCAGTAACTCTATGTTCTGCTCTCCCTGCTGTTCTACTACACGCCCTTAGTGTTTTGCCTCTGTGTGGTGCAGTCAGACTGGGTTCAATCCCAACCCTGACTCTCCAGTGTTGTCCCCATAGGGCCTTGGGTCAGCAAGGGACACTGTATGTACACCACTTCATCATGGCTGATTTTGGCATCCTCAAGGAACTCAAATCATATTCCTTTTAAGTTTTCTTTGTGTTTGGAGTACAAAAAGTCTAAAGGGAAAGATTAGGGCTGTGAGGTTATTGGAAGAAAATTTCCCAGCAAAATTATCCTAGGGCAGTGCTTGCAATGGAAAAGAAATTCCCACTGCCAGTTTCCTGTTTTTTTGGCTGACAAATGCAGTTTGTAATTTTCTTAAAATTTCTTTATTTTTTAAAAAAATTCCAGTGATGTAGTCATTTTACTTTTATTTATTTAGTCCTATTTTAGTAATATTAATTGGGAGTTAATACATATATTATTTCATAGTTCAATCACATCAAAAGAAGTGTAACACAGTTTCCACACATTCTTTTTCTTCCTAGTCTTCTTGACAATTTTTCCCTTTTACCCACCACCCACCTCTGTGTAATCCCCACCCTCACCCTCCAAAAGAGAAAAAGCACATCTTGTTCTACTTCTTGTCCCTATAGGTTCATCAACTTGTTTTCATATATTGAAAAGCAGAAAAACATTTAGCATACTTCAAGATTGTCACCTCCGATGACATACCACCTCTGAGATACACCCTAACGTGAATGAACAAAACAAAATTACAGAAAATGTTGAAAACCACATCAGGTTCAGCATGCCTCAGAGGGATGATCAATTGACAAACATTTTAACTGCTCATGTCAGATCGATGCCTGGTTTATGATCTTCTATTTTCTACTCTCCAACGCCCTCTATTCAGTCCCCATAGGGAACTCCAGTGTTGTACTGTCCATTCATTCCTCGATTGTTGATTGAGGGAGTTCACTGGAGGCTTACTTCCCATGTAGTTCCCACAAATGTGTCATGGGTTCCCACCCTCATGCAGTGTCTTCTGCAAACCAGTTTCTAATAACTTACGTTCATTTTCAGATGATATGATTTACAACATTTTGGTGCGCGGTGGATGGTGTGCTTCTTCCATGTGGATTTAGTTGACATCTCACTTAGATGGTATTTGTTTGGAAATACGTTTTTAAGATCTGTGTTAGTCCAGGTAGACTAGTGGAACAAATTTCATAGACAGGCATATGGACATAAGGGTATGGTTTATATACGAGGAATGGGACATACAGAAAGCATCCCAATCCAGTCCAGTTCAAAGTCGTAAGTCCTGTATTAGCCCATATGCCTGATACCAGTCTATAATGTCTTCTTCTGACTCACGAAGTCACAGGTCAGTGGGTGCAGAGTCCCAGCGCTGGCCGGGGTCTCCCCATGGCTCCTCACTTCCAGGACTCAGGGTTCATCAACAGCATCCAGTGGTGGCAGAAGCAACTCATCGCTGGCAGGGGTCTCCATGTGGCCTCTCCAGCTTCAGAGGTCTAACTCCATCAGGGCCAACCCATGTGACTTCTCCAGCTCCTAAGACACCACCATCTTGTCTTATCATGATTAATCATGTCTGAGACTAACTCCCAACAAGGGGAGATAGCTTCTCACCTTCACAAGGGAAATATTGTGAGATTTCCCAGACGTATCAGGAGAAAGCCATGCCCACACAGAGGCCTCATTGGCTACTCAATGGCTATTACCAGAGTAACAGGCTCGACTCCACCCCTACATCTCAATCATGAGATTAACATGAGCATATGACCGCCAGAAGATACAATATGCTATTTTATCTGATTGTCAGGCACCATCTAATTTCTTTGCAACATTTTGCTATAGCACCCAGATCTTCTGTGTTCTCCTTCTGAGGGTGACTATTGAGCAGAGTTGTGATGTAAGAACTAATTGTACTTAGATCGCAGCTAAAATTCAGTGTAAGACCCAAACCAATTTCTGGATTTATTTTTTCTTTTTATTTATTATTATCTGGGAGTTAATGCATATGACACCTCATTCCATAGTTCAAGCATGTCAAGTATAAATGTATACTTGCTTCCGCAAACAATTTCCAAAAATACTTTTTCTTCCTGGACTCCTTGACATCATCTCCTTTTACCCCCCCCCACACACACACACCACCTTTGTATCTCCCCTTCCAAGCCCCCCCCAAAAAAAACACCTTTTGTTCTTCTTGCTTTCCCTATAGGTTCATTAATTCTGAGTTTCATTTATTGAAAAGCAGAAAATCTTGTAATATAGTTTCAAAAGGGTGACCCCAATGGCATAGCACCTTTGAAACATATCCTAGTATGAACAAACCAAAAAAAATAAAGCAGAATGTCCATCACAGGTAGTCCAGAACAGTACAGCATATAGGGCATTTCTGAAGCAAGACCTTGTTTTTTCACCTGTCAACAGCTCACCAGTCTTGGTAGCTTTTTCAGACACCATCAGCTTCAGTTTCCTCAGACACCATGTATTTTTAGACTTAAGTCTTCAAGTCACAAATATGTCTGAGAGAGAGTCCAGCTCGCCCAGCAGAGTTCCCACATGGGATCTCACTGTTGCAAACTCTGGAGCATGCTGTGCTCCCTGAAGACCCAGACTCAGTGTCCCCAGTGCACCACAGCACCCAGTATGCGTCTTTAGGATCACTCCAGATGCCCAGGGCAATGTGGTCATTTGGTGCATACTATCAAATACACCCCCAGTTAGTGTTCCCCAAAGCATTTTCAGTCATTCTTCCCCCCAACTGAAGGTTGGTCCTCCCTCTTTTCCTCCCACAAACACACATTTGTGTTCCCCTAGACATGTTTGCTCCCTTTCCCCTCTGCTGCATTGCTTTAATCATCAGAATCCCTCATCCTTCTGATAGGGCTGTCCACCTGTCTGGGGTGGCATGTGGGGAGGAGGGGTGTCAGGGCATGGTTGCATACATCATAGAGTTACTTGGGATCCACTCTGTAGACAACATCTCCTTCCCCTCCCTTGACCATTTGATCCCAGCCTATGTGAGGTGACTTCCCAAGTGACCTTCACGATACTTGCCTACAATGGATACTTGCCTAGTGCCTAGAGTGGATAGTGTCTAGGTCATTGACTCCCCACCAGGCTGTCTGGCTCCAAGGACAGCAGACTGCATGCCCTACAACCCTGAGCTTATGCCCGTTCTGCTGCTTGTTCTGACAGCAGTGACTCACACAGTATTTGTCCTTGTATGTTGACTAACTTCATTCAGCATAATGTTTTACAGCTTCTTCCATGTCTTGAGGTGTTTCATGCTTTCATCATTGTTTTTTAGGGATATATATATTCTTTGTCTTCAAAAAATGTACTAAGATAGCTCCTTGGGAATCCCACTCACCCACCCCACTCCCCCCAAAAAACAGTTGGCAGAGCCTCTGAGTTCGATTGGCCCAGCAGAATTTAATTGACCCAGCAGATCACCTGGAAAGTCTATATTATGTTGCTAGTTGGTCTTCTTCCACCAGTCTCTGGACCTATCAGCTTCTTCATTTGCTACGTTTGAAAGTCTTCCATCTCGTGTTTATCTTTGATGGCTTTCAGACCTTCTTTTGAATACTTGAGCCATCTAAAAACTGCTGTTTTATGTGGAGTGCTGTTCTTGTGAACTTATTGCAAAGATTTCATGTCTTGGGAATGTGTTAAATTGAGTTTTGTTAAAAAATTTGGTATTTACTTTGACCTCAAAAAAATGTTTCCACTTCACAAAAAAAATCTTTTTTGAAGGACCTTAAATACTTTCAAACACTTTTATTCCACCCATTCATCTTCCAGTATTCAAGTGCAATTGAGTAGTTACCTATGAGAGACATTTTGCTTACAATCAATTGCATAAATGAAACAAATTCCCCTCATTTCAATTCAAAATCCATTGATTTGTGAGGTGAGTGTCATAGATTGAATTGCATTTTCCCCAAATATGTGTCATGTTAGCTAGGCCATTTTTTTCTCCATGATTTGGCAGTTATGAAATGATTCAATTTGGTAGTTACATAACATTACAATCATCCTCCCTGATATGATTAGCTAATTATTGATAAAGTGATTGGGGGAGTTGGAAAGCCCTTATTAATATTACAGCCCTGATTCCATGTAAGACCTGCTACCTTAAAAGAGAAAGGGGAAAGAAGTATGTATAGCAAAAGGAATCTCAATACTATCAAGAAAATTAAAAATAAACATATATCTCTATACTGGAGTCCTTATGAGAAGAAACTCATAGACACAAGACAAGATTGAGGCCAACACCCAAGCTCCCAAGGAGATACCAAGCACAGAAATGTTGAAAGGAGACAAGAACCTTCCCCCTGTGCTGAAAGAGAAAGAAGGTCTTCCCTAGAGCTAGCACCAAGAACCTGGACTTTTAGCCTGTTCGGCAATAAGGGAAGAGCCCTGCTGGCATCGTGTATTATGCATTGTTCTGCTACCCACAAAGATACTAGTTTGAAGACACTAGATTCTTCACCAGAAAAAATGAGACCTTCTACTCTAGAAAAGACTTAAAGACTCAGAAATGCAATGAGGCAGTTCTGCTCTGTTATATAGGGTCAATAAGAGTTGGAATTGATTTGGTTGTGCAGATTTTTTTTAATGTAGGGAATAAATTGTTTTGTTAAAGCTCCACTTTTGTTTTTCTGTTGTGGCAATTCTAGGCAGTTGACAGTTAGCTTATGGAATTTTTTCCATAATTGCATTTTAAGGCTTTTCAAGAGCTGTGGCAACTTAAATAAATGTTTTTAATGATAAAGTTTATAAACTCAAGCTGGCATATGAATCATCTTGTTAGTTATATTAAACCATTATGGTTAATTCTCCTTGAAAGCTTTCCAGGAAAAGCTTGATCTTGTCTTCTTAGAACATTATCCCTGGATTTTGAGATTCTACAGGAGTTGGACTTAAGTTACAAAATATGAGTTAATGATGTTTTGATGGCAGTTGAACTAAATATTTTGTAGCTGTTTCATAAAAAAAAGAAATTCTGGGGGATTTCCTACTAATAAGAAAGGAATAACTAAAATGCCAAAAATCATTGTTCTAAGAGGTCAGAAATTATATCTACAGTTGTCTAAAGATATGATTATTTCTCATAATGAATTATATGAGTGAGGAAAGACATTCTAACAGATTCTAAAGTATTCATGACTACTTGGCAGAAATATTTGAAATTCTACTCAAAGATAAAAGGGGTTACTTTTATAATGAAATTCTTACGCTATTGGTCACCTTCCCCCAAACACATCCAAAGTCTATTATGAGTTCATTAAATCAAGTCTTATTTAGCAACATTGAAATTTGTATGTTCTTATATGCATTTTGAGAAAAGATAAGACTCCTTATGGAAAAACTCAGAGTACTTTATAAACAAAGTATTCAAATTCCCAAGAACTAATCTTGCCTAGGATTCAATAAGCTATGATGTCTAGATGAATTATTTTATAGAAGCAACTGGAAAACCTTGATGGGAATTACTTCTTCATTACAACATAAGCAATACGAAACTACCAGCTACTGCATGGGTGTAAGGGGAGGTTTTATAATCTCACAAAGAGTTACAGTTCAGAAACTCACAAGGGCAGGTCTATCCTGTTATATAGGGTCAGTGTGAGTCAGAATAACCTGTTTGGCAGTCAAGGAGGGAGGGAGGGAGAGAGGGTGGGAGAAAGGAAGCGAGCTAGAGAGGCAGGGAAGAAGGTGTTGAGGAGGAAACAACTCAATAGCTCTGGATACACCTTGGAATCACATGAAGAAAATTTTAAAATAGTCATGGTCTAGTTTAAACTCTTCAGGGAGAAGATGGTTAGGTGCTAGACTGCTAATCAAAAGATTACTGCTCCATACTCACTCAGAAACACCCCAGCCTGGTGATGTGCTGCTAAAAAGTTCAAGCCCTTGAAATCCTATGCAGAAATTCCAGTGGACACACAGTGTGTTAGCACATGTCAGGACTGACTTGAAGGAAATAACTTCAAATAGTAACATGGTCCAGGATTTTTAGCATTTTTTCTAAAAGTTGAAATTTTATTATTATAATAAATCCGAAGATTTGAGGATATTCTTTTATTTTACTTTAAAATCATTTTTGTGTGTTTTTAGGCATCACTGCCCTGGTGGTGGGAGTAGGAGGCCCAGCCTTTGCTCCTGTGAGCAGGAATTGAACCTCCATCCCAGTGGGCCGCAGTCCCGCGCTCAACCACTATGCCACCGGGGCTCAGCCCACTTTAAAATCATTTTGTTGGGGGATTTTACAGCTCTTATAACATTCCATATATCAGTTTTATCAAGCATGCTTGTACATATGTTACCATCATCATTTCCAAAATATTTTCTTCTTGAGGCCTTGGTATAAACTCCTCTTTTTTCTCTTCCTAGCCCACCCAGTCCCAGGATTTTAAAGCTTGATTCTGAAGTACAAGATTTAGGCATAGCAGTGAGCCCCCCCCAAAAAAAAAACAAAAACAAGATTTAGGCATGTTACATAAAAGTATACAGTTATAATGAGCTTCTCTCCTATTTTATAAATTTGGTTTTTTACATTCCTTGCAAAATAATAATAACAAAAATAATAAATCTGTAGATACAGTGTCAAACTTTAACCTGCATTGTCAATATTTTGTGATATCATTGACTTACTATATTTTGCATAAATTTGCTTTATTTAATGAGAAAAGAAAATGATAAATGTGAAATTTGAACTTAAGTTAAAGTTAGGTGATGGTTAAGGAAGCTAGAAAAAATAAAAAATAACATCTAAAGGAGACTAAATAAAGATGAAAAGGAGCATTTAATAAGCTACATCTATACTTTGAACAGATGTAATGTGCTTCAGTCTCTTTTCACACTGTACACACTCCTGTGTGATGTCTTCATCTCCAGGTCCTTGTTGGTAATTGTATGTATCAGTGGATGCCTCCAAATGCTACTTACTGAAACTTCACTGTGGAACTTCAAACATACTTCAAAAAGTCCATGGGAAAAATCCCATTCTTTTAATTCCATTTCTCAAGAAACTTTTTGAAATCAGTTTGCATGGTCAATTCCACAGGGAACATACCTGTGGTTATCAAGTCAAACCCAATTTATTGTGAACTATGTTGGATGTATCTTTGGAGGAGACCATTCCATGGAGAAAGACACCATACTTGTTAAAGTAGCAGGGTAGTAAAAATAAAAGAAGACAAGATGGAACGACTCTGTGGTTGCATGAATGGGTTCAAATATAAAAAAAAAATTGTGTGGACAGTACAGGATCAGGCAGCATTCATTCTTTCATACTATGAGTCAGAGCATCAAACAACAGTATGTGTTGTTGGATAGAACTGATTAATAGAGTTTTCTTGTGTATTATATTTATAGACGCAGATTTCTTGGCCTTTATTTTATGGTACTGCTAAGCAGATTTGAAACAACAAACTTTAGTCAACTTCAAACAGTTTACGTCACCTAGGGACCTTGTTATCGTAAGCTTGTTGTGCCAACATGGCCAAAGAAGATAGGTAGATCTGTTGTGACAGGATGGCTAATGAACACACATAAGATTAATTGAAGGGCAGAGATAGAAATGGCTCAGCGAGTCCCGCCCTTGCCCTCTTGCTCTTGGATCTTCGGACCAGCAGGCTACCTTGTTCATCCTGTGCCTCAATCTCCAAGTGGCACTACCTGCGTGCGGGACATCTAATCGGCGGACTATGTTGCTGTGACTTGAGGTTTCTTCAAGGCCTGCTTTGCCACATTCCTGAAATATGCACCTCTTGAGCTGGAGACTGTTAGAATCTGCCATCTGGCTGACTGTTGGTGACCTGCTTTGCTGTTTGCTGCTTGTGGCCAGATAGCTTGAAGTGCTCTGACTGGTTGGTGGCCCTTGAGACTCCAAGACTGCCAGTCTATTAGCTGTCTCATGCAAGTGAGTTGCACCGAGCCATTTGTACTGCTTTATAGCTTAGTTGGCTGTTTATTTCTTATCTTATATACCCTTCTATCTATATAAATATATAGAGAGAATTACTAGTGTCTGGTTTTGTTTCTCTATAGAAGCCTGTCTAACACAGACCTACATTGTGGACTATCTCATTATATACTCCATACTTCACACCAAATTTGTTGGCAATTTCATTTTTATATTAATTCTTTATTCACTATTTACTCATTATTTCGTTTAATGACAGCTGTTTTCATGAAGCCAAAGAGAAGGGAAAGAACCACACACAAAATCCATGTAGCTGTTGGAACTAATAATGCCTCATTCATCCAATAAGGGCATTAGTATAAAGGAAATTATCTTTCAAGAGTGCTTTATGAAGAAAGCAGTAAACAACCAAGAAGGTTAACAATTACTTGGAGAGAAAAAACAGTGACTGACTTGCCATTCTTGTTCATTTGGTGGGCTTGAAAAATCCTGGTGGTATAGTGGTTACACATTGTATTGCTAACCAAGGTGAGCAGTTCAAAACTTCTAGTAGTTCCTCCGGGCAATGATGGAGCTTTTCACTCCTATGAGGAGTTAAAATGTCCAAAACCATATGGGCTGTTGTATCATGTCCTGTATGGTTGTTATTGATTGTCTAGAGGGTAGTGAGTTTTTATTTTGAGAGCTCAGCTTGGGGTGAGGGGAGGGGTTGATTTGGAATTCTCACTGGGTAGCCAAGAAAGAACCTGAGTCTTATTAGCATAGTCCGATGTGTGACAAAGGAGAAAAGAGAGTGGTAAGGTTTAAAAGCTATCAGCCATCAAATACCAAGAGTAACTATGATGAAGATCCTGAACCAATTTTGATGATACTTGTGAATCTAGAACAGCTGCACACATTACATTACAAATATTGTCTTGTCTGAATAAAGCATTTAGTAGTTTTCTACACATTATAAATTAGCCAGTATCATTCCTAAGAAGAAATATTGTACCTGGATATGCTAAATCTGTGGCATTTGTGATCATTCATATAGAGACTGCACGATATCACAATTGCTATGGAGTGGATTCCAATTAATGATGATCCCATGTATTTATTATATAAGTTTATTTTTCAGAACAGTACATGGTGGATTTTAGACCAATTTCTGTTGAACTTTGTTTAGAAAAAGAAAGTCTGACTTCACATTCGAGCAAAAGAAGGGCCTATTAGTTTCCTTTTAAAAAATATAAATATATATAGATCTCTTGATGTTGTCGAGTTAGCCACAAAACTCTTCAAGATATAAGCTGAAATGTTGAAATTACATTTATTTTACAAAACGTAAGAATTTTAAATTTTGTTTTAAAGGGGGTGCAGCAGTTTTATTGTGCCAACTAGGCTTCCATAGAAACACGTGACTGGAATTTAATTAGGTGGCAGCTTTATTGAAGGATGTGTTAGAGCAGATTGACTAGAGAAGCAAATCCAAAGACACTCATATGTGTGTAAGAGAGAGCTTTATATCAAAGAGCTATTGTATATTGAGAAAATATCCTAGTGTTGTCCAAATCAATCTCATAAGTCCAGTATTTGTACACATGTCTGATATTATTCCATAAATTCTTCATCAGACTCACAGAGCCACGCAAAATGATACTGAAGGAAAGACCACAGTCTGTGGGATGAAAAGTCGTGGGGATCTATTGGTGGTGGATTTAACTCTGCACTGATGTGGGTCTCCACCTGGCTTCTCTGGATCTCTAATGTGGCTCCACCCAGTTTGCCAACAGGAAGGTGAAGCAGAGAGAGAATGTAGCCCTCCTCTAGGGAGAAAGAGAGGAAGTTCCCAGAATCCTCATGAGAAGGTCACACCCACCCAGAGGCATCATCAGTCTGTGACCTGATTGACAGAGTAAATTCTGCAGTTTCACTTTATCAAGTTGACATGAGATTATGTAACTACCACAGAGGGCAATAGTGATATATGTTTTCTAAGGCCGACCTCCTGTTTTTTTTTGCCCTTGTGATTGGACCAATGTGCTACTGCTGCTTGAGCTAGTCCTTTGCCTTAACTCTGTGGTGCACTGCCTGAGGGTCAAGGCAACCTGTTGACCATGTTCCCTTGCTATGTATTGCTAGAACTTTGGGCCCCATCATAACTTGCTTCACTACACTCTGAGCTGTTGGCTGTTGCTGCCCCAACCTGCGATCTGCTGCCTGCTGGCCGTATTTGCTTGTCTTGCCTGAGGGCAGATTCTGCTGTCTGCTTCCTTGACCTTGAGTCCCCAACAGGCATGAGTTGAAGGACCTTCACTATCTTAACCATTCTATGTAAGCTAGTTGAACTGAGCCCTTTGTATTGCTGTGGGGACTAATTAGCTGCTATATTCCTTCTCACTACATAGACCTTTCCTTTTGCATTATAAGGGTCCTGATTTTGTTTCTCTTGAGAATGCTGCCTTATACAGGAGGATTGGTCTTTAATCATGCTATATGCACTAAATAGTCTTCAAATTTCCCTTCCTACCTAAATCTTAGGAAGGAAATTTTATTGCAATCTAGTACCTAAACGGTATGGCTAACATTGCTTAAGCAGGAATCATTTGATGAACACAGCTAATTCTTCCAGTAGAATATATGAAATGAATTAACTTTGCTTCCTAAAAGTGGAAGCAATAAACTAAAATTTCATGGAATTTATTAAAATAGAAATTGTAAAATTTATCAAATTATATGATTATCTATTATAAATTAGTTGTGAAATTACTTTATTAGCACATGAATTTTTATCTTAATTTATACTCATTTATGTAAACTTGAATAAAAAGCAGTTCAGATGAAATAAAAACAGTTGTTTTAAGTTTTTAATGCATTATAAATACTGACACTGATGGTAGCAAAGTAGGAAAACAATGAACATCAATTTGAAACCCTCTCTAGGAAGAGTAAATGTGAATAAAAGAATGAATGTTAAGGGGATACTTGCTACCTTGTAACATTTTCTTTCATTAGGGAAAAAAATGAACTCTATAAAGCCAATAATGAGCATGTGTTAGCAATCTGTTTAGTTTTATTAATGTTTATTATATTTTTTATTTTTATGTTTCCATATGTCAGAAATAGTTTAATGGTGAATTTTAACATTTACACCAAAGATAAATTTAATGTAATTATTAAAATGCTTTCTCAAATATCATAACTGATTTCCAAATATCATCAGTATTCTCAGAGTGTTTTTATGCTATCTGCAGAGCATTATTCTCTTGCAACCTATTCAGAATTTGATTTTTTGTTCTGGCCTCTCAATACTCACTGAAAAGGCAGTTTGACAAAAGCATAGAAAAACCGAAAGGGGATTTATGGAACATTTCAGGAATTTCTTAGATAAATCTTGCACCATGTTTGCAGGCCATTCTTTGGGAACCAATCACATTATAGTTAGTTTTATTGAAATCAAGAATCCCAATTCACTGATGATTGGTGAGAGTGGAAGCAAGAGCATTTCAAACAGTAAATTCAGTATTTCTGTGCAGTAACATTCAAATTGTCTATACAGACTTTCAAAGAATTCACAAGGTTAAGACTTCATGGAGGTAAGGCAATAAATTAATAAAAAGTATAATGCATAATCCAGAGAGCAGTGGAATAAATTCAATTGAGAATCTTGAAATCAATAAATTTATCTTAAAGCTCTCCTGTGGCCTCTTTGCTCCATGCATTAGTTAATTCCACTTCAGTAAGATATTACTGTTCATTATGATGTGATATTTAAATTATACATGATTTGAAATTTGCTATGTTTTAATATCATCAAATTATAAAATGAAAATCTGTTATATACTGCCTCTAAAATTTCTGTTCTTACTTATAGTTGGTTACAGGTAACATAAGTACTCTATGCCATTTAAAGAGATCGCAGAAATGCAGAATTGTTGTTAGGGGCGTTCCTTTGCTGTTGACTCAGATCAATCATAGGTACAACAGAATGACATAGCGAGTGATCCTGCATTATGCTCACAATCATGACTGTGTTTCAGCCTATTGTTCTAGTCACTGTGTCAACCCATCTCATTGAGTGTCCTCCTCTTTTTCACTTTACCAACCATGTGGTTTCTCTCTAGATACTGGCCTCTCCTGCTAGCATATCCAAAGTATCTGAGGTGGATTCTGGACATCTTTTCCTTCTTCCATATGTATCTGTTCTTACATAGTATACTTTATTTTATTAAGTTTTCTTTTCATTCTTTTTCTTTTTGCTACATTTGTTAACACCAAATGATCCTAAAAACCCCTTTTCTGCACGGATTATTTTTAAGTTTAATTTTCTAATTAAAAAATTCTTCTACCCACTATCATGATCCCAATCCTACCTTACAAATCCAGCTAGACCAGAGGATGGACATGGGTATAGATAAGGACCAGAAGCATAGGGAATCCAGGACAGTTGATGTCTTCAGGACCAGTGCTAAGAGTGGCGATAGCAGAAGGGTAGAAGGAAGGTGGGATAAAGAGAGAGAACCAATTATAAGGATCTACAGATGATCTCTTCCCTGGGGTACAGATAGCGGGGAAGTGGGTGAGGAGAGACATTGGACAGTGCGAGATATGACAAAGTAACAATAATTTATAAATTATCAAGGGTTCATGAGGGAGGGAGGAGCAGTGAGAGAGGGGGGAAATGAGAAGCTGATGTGAAGGACTTAGAAAGCAAATGTCTTGAGAATGAGGAAGGCATACAGAAGTATAAATGTGCTTGACATACAATGGTCAGATGAAAGGATTGTGATGAGATGTATGAACCCCCAATAAAATGATTTTTAAAAGAATAACATGTACTATAATAGTACAAAGTAATTATTAAACTATGAAGTGGAGGCTGAGCCCTGGTGGCGTAGTGGTTGGTTGAGGGACTGCGGCCCACTGACTTGGCAGATCAAATCCAGCAGCAGCTCTCCAGGAGCAAGGGTGGACCTCCTACTCCCACCAGAGATCAGTGATGCTCCCCCCCCAAAAAAACTATGAAGTGAAAAATAAATAAAAAACATATAAATTTTTTTCTAGAAAGTTATTGAATATTTTATTTTTAAAAAAATATTTTCTTATAATCACAAGGTACAGTCTTCCTGAAAAGTTCTTTATGACCTTCTGCTCCATAAAATGTCTTTCATGACCATATTTAACAATCACAAGCAAAAAATACTATCATTTCCCCAAACTATGGGAGTAGGATGCATATTTTCCTCAACATAGCTGTTTTAGGGATCACATGAGATCACAAATACATCAAATATAATATAAGAATAATATGTATTAATCTTATACAGGAAAAAAGATAAGGCACAAACAGGGATATGATACAGATGAGGGATACTGTGAGCACTTTGTCTTCTTCCTCAGATTCTTCATGAAAATGTTATTTGGAAAGAGTAACAAAGACAAAGATTGTGGTTGTTGGTCGGTGCCACCAAGTCGGTTCTGACCCTGACTGACTCAGTGTACCACAGAACAAAGCATGGTCTGCTCCTGTGCCCTCATCACGATTAGTCTTGCTTGGTTTCAGCCTGTCCATGCAGCCACTGTATCAATCTGTCTCAACTTCCTCTTTAGGGTTGCCCCGCTACTTTACCAAGCATGACATCCTTCTCTGGGGTTTGGTCTCTCTAGACAACAGTACCTGAGATGAAGTTTCAACATTTTTGCTTTTTAGCAATCATTCTCCCTATACTTCCAAGATAGATATGCTTGTTCATTCTTTTTTATTGGGAGGGGGGCATATGCTTGTTCTTTTGGCAGTCCATATTCTTCTTAAGCACCATAATTGACGTGTATCCATTCTTCTGTGTTCCTTATTCAATGTCTAACTATCTTATGCATGTGAGGAGATGAAAAATTCCACAGCCTGTGTCATGTGTACTTGGTTCTCCAAATAATATCTTTGCTTTTCAACAATTTAAAGAGGTCTTGTTTAGCTGATTGAACAATGTAACTTGTTATTTGTTCTCCTGACTGCAGCTTCCATGAACAATGGTTATGGACTCAAGCAAGATGAAATCCTTGAAAATTTCAACCTTTTTACATTTATCATCAGTTCATTGGTGACATTTCTTTTTCTTTACACTGAGTTCTAAACTGTGGGAACAGGTCTGGCATTCACAGAAGTAAGGGAGACAGAGACATCAACATGTACACACAGACACCGGAGATGAAGCTTGATGGTGTAGCTCTAACTTTACTACAGCTTTTGTAAGGCTTGTATATGTTTATTAACCAATCAAATAACTCCTTACACCTTCTTACTTGACATACTTATATGGTTGCAGGTTTTCAACATGAAAAATGATGGTTCCACACTGTGGGCTATGTAAATAAGGCATTTCCAGCTGAGTTATGTAAATGAGGTATAGCTGGCTGAGCCGGCCCATCCAATTGTCTTACAGGAATAATTCATCC
Source organism: Nesogale talazaci (assembly GCA_004026705.1). Classification (NCBI taxonomy): domain Eukaryota; kingdom Metazoa; phylum Chordata; class Mammalia; order Afrosoricida; family Tenrecidae; genus Nesogale; species Nesogale talazaci. The sequence goes on from PVJH01004274.1 coordinate 100,641, forward strand.
AATCATATTACAGGACCAACAACCCAATTTCATTACAGGATATTACTGTTCAACTGCATAACAGGATCTTAGTGTCCAATTGCATTACAGGATCTTAGTCATACTGTGGGGAATCTAGAAACATTCTGATAGGCTGTGTTTCAGAGATCAAAGTAGAAGGTTGTCAGGTGAGCTGGCCTGGGGTCTTATTTGCCTCAAGACTGGAGTTTTATCCAGGAGTCATGGAAACGTGGGATACCCAGCAGCTTCCACCTGATTCAAGACCAGAATATTCCCAGAGACATGTAAGCAGGGGTTCCAGCTACCTAAGGGTGGGTATTACTACCCAGCAGCTTCAAGACCACTGCAGGAGACACAGTAACATCCTGTGTTTTCTATGCTTTTACCCAGATCCACAGTTCCTGCTGAGAATGCCCCCACACTAAACCATACTGAAGACTTAAATCTTTGATCTTCATCAGCAGATGTTTAAAGGCCTCCTCACTTTCAGCAAGCAAGATTATGTTATCTGCATATTATAGATTGTTTCTAAGTCTTCATTCAATCCTGATACTCTATTGTTCTTCATATAATCGAGTTTTTCTGGTTATTTTCTCAGTATACACTTTAAGTAAGTATGGTGAAAGGATACAACCCTGTCACACACCTTTCCTGATTTTAACCAAGGTTATGTGGCCTGGCACTCTTCATACAACTGCCTCTTAATCAATGTAAGGGTTCCACATGAGCACAATGGAATGAGCTGGAGTTCCTCTTCTTCTCAAGACTATCCATAGTTTGTTGCTCTCCACACAGCTAAATGCCTTGGCATAGTCAGTGAAATACAAGTCCACATTTTTCTGGTATTCTCTGTTTTCAGCCAAGGTCCATGACATCAGCAGAGATATCCCTTGTTTCAGATTCTCTCCTGAATTCAGCCTCACCACCTGGCAGTTGTTGATTGACTGCTGCAACTGATTTTGGATGATTATCAGAAAAAAATTGCTTGCTTATGTTATTAATGAAGTTGTTGTATAATCCGAGCATTTTGTTGGGTCACTTTTCTTTGGAATGGGTTCAAATTTGGACCTCTTACAGTCAATTGGCCAAGTGACTGATTAGATGGTGATTAGAAAAACCATGTTAAGTAATTTACTGCATTGAAGTGCCTCTGGATAGACTCAAATCTCTAAATTTTTGTTTTTATCCCAGCTTTTGAATTATTTTACCATATAAGTACTAAAATTAGTAGGATTAATTAGTATAAATATATCATAACGTTGCAAAACCAAACTTAGTAATTATTTCATGAATGTTGAACTAAGTAATTGAAATACAAATTTCAAGAATTTTAATTACAAAAATAACAACAATAATATATCATTTATCAAGGATACATGAAGGTGGGAGGATAGGGGAGGGAGGGGAAAAAAGAGAAGCTGACAGCAAGGACTCAGTAGAAAAAAAATGTTTTGGTCAAGTATGATGCTGAGGCAGGAGGAAGATAAAAGGAAGCAGAGGGATGATCTAAGAAGCAAAGCTACAAATAGAGATATAAACATAAATATGTACATATGTAAACACATTAATTCATAAAAATAGAAGTATAGGCCTCTGTCCATATATGTGTCAGAGAGGGTTCTCTAGAGAAATAAAATGAGGAGACTATTAATTCTCTTTATATATTTATATAGAGAAAAGGGTAAATAAGATAAGAAAGAAACAGTTAACTAATCTATAAAGCAGTACAAATTGCTTGGTGCAACTCATTTGCATGAGACAGCTAGAAGACTGGCAGTCCTTCAAGTCTTGAGGGTCACTGAGCAGTTCTCTGTAGAACAATTCAGGCAATCTGATCACAGGCAGCAAACAGCAGAGCAGGTCACCAACAATCAGCCAGATGACAGAGTCCAACAGTCCCCAGTTCAAGAGATGTATATCCTCGGAACGTGGCGAAGTATACTGGGTTTGAAGGAACCTCAACTCACAGCGCCACAGTCCACGATTAGGTGTCCCACGGGTAGTGTAGCTTGGAGGTCAAGGCACAGGATGAACAAAGCAGCCAGCTGGTCTGAAGATCCAAAAGCAAGAGAGAGGGCAGGAGTCGCTGAGCCCTTCCTATATCTGCCCTTCTAGATTGGTGCATGGGAAAAGGTACAGAGACGAGATAAGAGCTCATGAAACACAGAATACAGGATCAGGAAAGGGAATAGAGACACCAGGAGGGTTCAGGGAAGGTGGGGAGATGAGGGGAGAAAGGTGGAATCGATCCCAATGATCTACACATAACCACCACACCCACCTCCACCAGGGGACTAACAACAGAAACCATGGAGGAAGGGAGACAGTGGTCAGTGTAAAATATGAAAATAATAATTTATAATTTATTGAGGAGGTCACGAACAGGGGAGGGAAAAAGAGGAACTGATACCAAGGATTCAATAGAATGTAATTATCTAGAAAAGAATGATGACAACAAATGTACAAATACACTTGATACAATTGATGTATGGATTGTTATGAGATGTAAGAGCCCAAATAAAATTATCTTTTTTTAAAATTTTTTTGGCATCACTGCTCTCCGTAAAAATATCTTTTAATAAAAAAAGATAATGTTTTAGAAATGTTGATGGCAACATGTGTACATGTATAGTTAATGCAACCGAATGATGACTTGCTATAAGATTTGTTAGAACCCTCCAATAAAATGATTAAAAAGAAAAAAAGAATTTTAATTAGATAAGCAAAGAGAAACTAAACCAATTTTACCTTCAAAAGGGAAAATTTAAATGCTGGCTCAAATTGGAACTCCAGAAATTGTCCAGGGACATGTTGGACAGCCTTAGCTCAACTTTGAACCTTTTTATCATTCTGACCTTGAAAATTCAGAGAGCTTCTATTTCCTCCTATGTCTTTTTTTAAACTTAGCATCCTTTCAGCAACAAGGACATACTATTTTTAGAAAGTACGTTGTGGTATTTTTTAGGTAAATTATTTTGATAAATGATCATTAGATTTAGTTCACATGTGCATATTTTAAACATATAGAAGAAAATCTTAAACCAGTAATTAAGTACAAAATATTTTCAGACAAGAAATTCCTCAAAACCATTTACATAGCTAAATAACAGCCATTTAAGTCGCTAAACTTATTGATGAGATGATGGAAAGACGTATATGTACACAATAATTGAAAAGAAAGTGTAATTTAGAATTACATGATTACTACATTCCATTATTTAACATTATTACAGAAGACTTCAATCAGTTGCATATCATTAACTAGCCAATCGTTTAGGCTCTAGATTGAAATATACATATCATTAATTAAAACTCATCATTCTTTTTTCAGGGACCTGATGATTCTCACTTTATAGTAATCCTTATTTTATAGTGATATAATTATACATTTTTAATGTAGTATATTTGACTATACAAAAAACTAATGAAATCTAAGATTCATTGACAATTTCAAAATAAGACAATGACATTGCAAAATCTTTATTTTGATGTAATATTATGGGAAATAAAATTATATTTCCTCCAAGAAGGCTACTATTTACCATAAATATGAGATGTTTTCTAATTACATGATTCACAGCCCACATGAATGGAACCATGTCTCCAAAAGTCAAAAAGGATATGAGTCAGTTCTTCCAGTTCTTGGGGGGGGTGAGGGGGGCTTGTTTGTTTGGTTTGGTTTTGACATTGTCTCTTCCTGAAACAAGGTTTAAAGGTAGTGAGATTGAATTTGAACTTTAACAAGTATGTTAATTTAAAAATTGATATCTTCAAAAAATTCTCTTGCTTATTATTAAATTTCATTTTAACATCCTCCTTCCTTATTTTACCTCTTTACTTCTTTTATTTCTGTTCTTTCTCTTTTCCATTTATTCTTTTTTATCCTTAATGTATTTTAGCTTATACAAATTGAAATCAGAACAATCCCCCTAATAATATTAAATTAAAAATCTGCAAATGTATAGCTAACCTCATTATTTTCAAGATTAATTCTGTAAAGATAATACTTATTAGAATATTTACTAAAATAATGAAAATAACAATATTGTTTCTATATTTAATATTAGTTATAGTAAATTTATTTAACATTGAAATGTTGACTTTATTTGAGAATGTGTGATACATTATTAAATTAGTATTATTTCATTTAAAATGTAAACCCTAGGATTTACATTTGTCAACAGAAATAATTATATGTTCACATCTCAGTTTTTAGTATATAAGCATTTAGAAGATTTATGCTGACTCAAATATTTTTAAATGGTGCATTCAAAATATACATATGACATTTTCTAGAGAGGAATTTCTTTGAAGTAAAAAAATAATGCCCCAGTTATGTTGTATATATTTTTATTTTAAGTGGAAACACTTTGCTATAGTTTACATCTTCATTTTTCTAGTTTGCTTCTTCCCACTCTGAGATAATATACATCTTTAATTGAAATTAAAACATTTCAAATAATGAAGATTTGATAAATTGAAATAAAGTACATTCTGATCATCATCTATAATTTTGAATTATACTGTTGTTGCCCTTAGAAAGGTGTTATTTGGGGGGAGAGTTTTCCGATAGACTGACACAGCTGCTCAATGATGGCCTGCAACCTAATGTTTGTGAGGATGGCGGCACTTGGCTGTGTGTCATTCTGTCTCACATAGAGGTCTCTGAGATGCAATTGGCACAATGGCACTTAGTAGCAACAATAATGATATTTTCACTTATATTTTTGCAATGTATACTTTTAATCATATATATGTACTATTCATAAACTCCTCTATCTGTGTTTTATATTATTAAATTTATGAACACAGAAACTATTCTAGTATTTTCCAGGCATCTAGGATAATATTTGATTCATATCATCTGTTCAGTAATTGTTTTGCCATTATTTTTAGAAATACAATCAATGGTTTTGTAAGTACACATACTTCAGTCTCAGTTCTTTCAGAACTAGTAATTTGGTGTGATTCATTTATGTTTTCGAGGATTATTCTAAATATAGTCAAAATTGAATTGAACACTTCTTAGTGAAGCAGTTAGAGTTGCCCAATTTGCTACCATCAATTCATGTCTGAGTCATAGTGACCCTATAAGACAGAGAGACCTGCCCTGTGAGTGAGTCTGTGGAGTTGAAAGTCTCGTTTTCCTGCTTAGGTGTAGCTGGTGGTTTTGAATTCCTGGCTTTGATACTGGCAGTCCAATGCATTACCCACAGTGGCACCAGGGCTCAAGGGTTTGCTAAAATAAACACCAATTAATTTAAGTATTTTCTGTGAGAGCTTTTAGGCTACAATGACATAACTAAATGATGCAGTCTTCTGGCCTGCATAGTATAAAAGAATAATTAACCGTCTAAGAAAAGTAACTGGGCTGACACTCATAATAAATTTATTAGTATTTACAAACACTCCTAATAGCACAGGTCAATTTGTACAAAAGTAATAAATATCCCTTTAACTCTCCACTACATAGCAAGGCACAGTTAACTACACATTTTCAGGAAATGCATGCAGTTGTTCTTGTTAATTGATCAATTAAAGTCAATTAGCATACCGACCTTAAATGTCTCAGAGTGTCCTTTCTTGAACCGAGTTGAACTGTCATGGTTTTCTGACACTCTTAACTGTAAGCCCTTTCAGGAGTAGAAATCTCATTTTCCTCCAAAGCTGTGTCCATCCAGGGCCTTGAAACCACTGTCCTTGTGGTTAGCAGTCCAAACATATTTTATACTTAAAGACATATGATAATTAATTTGATGGCCAACACTTCACTTGGTTTTAAATATTTTCAAAGACATTTTCAAATATTAAAAAAAATTGAAATCAAAATGAAATAGGATGAACTAGAGAAGCAAGTCCATTCTACTGGAATCATTGGATTTGATGTAACTTGAAGCCCACAGTGGCCGAATTAGAAGCCATATGCAACATGATCCATTGGACACCCGTTGTAGGAGAGAACGATCTCTTGTCACAGGAAGAACCGAAGCAGCGTGGGTCCATGAAAGGCTCGGTTGTCTAAGAGACCGGGACAGCCAGCAGAGGAGACTTAATGGGAGGTCCCTTTGAGGAGCGGGAGCAAATGCAGTGCAGACTGCAAGGTGATTTCGTAGTTTTCCACACTCTGTTATTTGAGGAGATTCTGTCATTAAAAGTATCTCCTTTGGGCTGAGCCCCGGTGGCGTAGTGGTTATGCACAGGACTGCGGCCCACTGGGATGGAGGTTCAATTCCAGCTCACAGGAGAAAAGGCTGGGCCTCCTACTCCCACCATCAGAGGGCAGTGATGCCTAAAAATTTGATATGTTTGCAAAACTTGCTTTGTACTATTGTATGTAGGTAAATAGTATGCATTATACTGTAAATCTACAAATTATTAAATGCATGTATTTTTTCATTTTGATAAGTGATGTGCAAATACATAAGATTGAAGTTTGTCTATATATCTTCATTTTGCATGCAATTGCAGAAAAACAGCCAGTTCCACCAAATAGAATTGAATTGAAATAGTTAACCAAAAGTGTCAAGATGAATCAAAAGTATTCTATATTGTACAGATAGACTTTGCTTAATATTTTAAGTAAAATTGATTAATTCTCCAGTTGATTAATATCTCAAGTTTATGGGGACATACTATAAATGCAGTGCTCTCTAGTATGTAACACGTAACTATGGACTCGAGCTAAAAGAACAAAATCAAATTAGATTGTCAATAGCTAAAGACCAATGAGACCATCATTTCACTTTTTAACTATGTTATAAAATGGACCGTCAATGATATATCGAAATGAAAAAAATTAAACAAAGAACATCTTTCTACTCACATTTAGTCATGTAACATAAAAACGAGAAAAGAAATGAAACTAAATAAAACAGCAACTTCATAAAATCTCAACAGGAAACTGTAAATATTAAAAACATTAATAAATAATCAATGATGATAGCTAGAACTTTGGGGATTAGCAGAAGGAGGCCTAAAGAAATTTGTTTGTTGTTGTTGTTGTTGTTGTTAGGGGCCATCAACTCGATTCCCAGCCATAGCAAGCCTTCGGACCACAGAAAAAAGTACTGCCAGGTCCTGCACCATCCTCACAAATTGCTCCTATGCTGCTACCCCTGGCTAGAACCACTGTGTCAGTCCCTTTCATTGAGGGCCTTGGTCTTCCAAATTGTCTTTCTCATTTACCAAGCACAATATCTTTTTCCAGGAACTGATGCCTCTGACAATCTGTCTGAAGTATAAAAGACAAAGGCTTGCCATCCTTACCTTTAAAGAGCACATTAGCTGTACTTCTAAGACAGACATGGTATGTTCAATGGTCTTTACCCACCCCATAGTTCAAATCAGTCAGTTATTTTTATGACTTCTTTGTTCAATGTGCAACTTTCACATGGTCATGAGGCAACTGACTACATTGGCTTGAGTCAGTCACACCTTAGTGATCAAAATAACATTTGCTTTTCAATACTTTAAAGAGTTCTAGTGTAGCATATTTACCCAAAATAACTTGCCATTTGATCTTTTTGTTGCTGCTTCTATGAGAATTGGTGGTGGATCCAAGTAAGACAAAATCTTCGACACCATCGACTGTTTCTCCATGTCTCATGATGTTACATAAGGTCCAGTTGTGAGGACTTGGATCTTTGCATGGAGTTGTCATCCATACTGAAGGCTGCATTCCTGGCTCATCATCAACAAATGTCTCAAGCCCTCAGGTGCGGCCAGCAAAGTTGTGCTGTCTGTATATTGCAGATTATAATAAGCCTTCCTCTGATTCCAATCCACATTTGCCTTCATAGAATCCAGTTTCTGCATGATGGTTTGCTCAGCGTACACATGGAATAAGTAGGATGAGAGTAGGGTGCACCCATCATGCGCACCTTTTCCAACTTAAACCTATGCACCATTCCCTTGTCTTCTTCCCACACCATCCTTTGGATCTACGTACAAGTGCCTTGCAAATACAAGGAAGCATGTGATGCCTATTGTCACCCAGGCTATCCATAGTGCGTTACAATCCACATAAGCAAATGTCTTTGTACTATCAATGAGACACAAGTAAACAACTTTCTGGTATTTGCTGATTTCAACTGAGATCTGTCTGGCACCAGCAAAATCTCTTGTTCCACGTTCCCTTCTGAATCCAGCCTAAATCTGACAACTTGATGTCAGTATACTGCTGCCATCATTGCTGAATGGTCTCCAGCAAAGTTTTGCTTGCATGTGATATCAATGATGTTGTTCTATAGATGAGCTTTTTGTTGGGTCATCTTTCTTCAGAAGGAGTACAAATATGGATTTTTTTTCCCCAATTGATTGGCCAAGTACCTGTTTTCCAATTTCCTGGCATAGATAAATAAGTGTTTCTAGTGCTTTATTCGCTTGCTGAAACATCTCAATCCATCAAGTCCTGATGCCTTGTTTTTGGCAAATGCTTTCATTGCAGTTTGACTTTTCCCGGCAGTATCAATGGTTCTTGCTGGAATTCTACCTCCTGCAATGGTGGAAGGTGGACCAGTTCCTTTGGACAAAGTGGCTCTGAGTGTCTGTTCCTTCCTCTTTTGATGCTTCCTGCATCGTTCAATATTTGCCCATACAACCTTTCAATATTTCAACGCTAGCCTTGAATTTAAAACAAAGTCATTTCAATCTACGATATGCTGAGCATGCTCTTCCATTTTGGTTTTCTAACTCGAGGGCTTTTCACATTTCATCAGAATATTTTACTTTTTCTTTTTGAGAATTTTTCTGTTCTGCTCTCTGGCTTCATCATTTTTCCATTGGCTTTTGCTACTCCACAATTAAAAGCATGCTTCAAAGTCTCTTCTGCAGGCTGGAGGGGCCAGCAGCTGGAACCCTGCAGCAGCTCTGCAAAAGAAAAAGGGGGCTTTCTGTTCCCTTCAAGACTCACAGACTTCCAAACCCACATGAGACATTCTTCTTTGTCCTTGTGGAGTTTCTATGAGTCAAAATTAACTCAATGGCAGTTAATTTGTTTTTGTTTTTGAGTTATGGTTCTAAAAATGAATCGGTGGAGTAATGTAATTGTCTTTCGAAGCTTCTCCACCAACGTAAGCCTTTTTATATAAGATTAAAGCAAACTCATTAGCACAATGCTTAAATAACTTAAAATTATAAATATGAATGATTAGAACCTTTTAGAGCAACTAGAGTAGATAATTAAATTAAATTTTAATATTATCACAAATTCATTAATAGGTAAGCTAAAATAGTTTTAGATGTCTTTATTTTTATTATTATTTGTCTTTCATTTAAAGAGTAGAAATTTGTAATTTGGATAAAAAGGAAATCACTAGTTCGTGAAAAAAGATGAAGTATTTTAGAAATCTGCATGTTTTACAATATTCATTTGACAAATATTGATTGTGAACCTCTTATATGCCAGACATTCCCTTAAGGACTGTATTCAACAGTAAAGAAGTCAGAAAGGGTTTCTGATCTCATAGAAATGTTTACATTATATGAAACCTTTAGCATTTTCTTCCTCCTTCTTCTCACAATCAAAGACCCAGACTCAGTTTCTCAGAGGCTCCAGAACATCACTGATTTGGGGCAGTCCCGAAGAGTTAAATGTTTACATGGAGAAGCTTATTAGCTATTCTTATGCTGATTACAGTGGAGACCAAGAACCTCAGGCACATTTCCACTCACTCATTCACTCACTGCCAGGAGGTAGGCACAAGGTCACAGGGACCTGAGAGCACAGAGGAGAAATGCTCCTGGGAATTTCTGAGCTTGTCAGTGGGTCCTGCTGGCCTTGAGGTTAGGAGCTCAATGTGCTACCTGGTATGCCACCAAGGCTCCTCTTCAGGTATTAGGGGAAACTGAGAATCGGGAAGAAAGTGCTTGAGGACACATTCTTTATCCTTCTAGCTTTTGTTTGTTTGTTTGTTTGTTTGGGGGCATCACTGCCCATTGGTGGTCATGGGAGCTACCCAGTACTGCTCCTAAGAGCCACTGCTGGATTTGAACTGCCAAGCCCACAGGCTGCAGTCCCGCACTCAACCTTTTACGCCACCAGGCCTCAGCCCTATACTTACATCTTAAGGAGTCTGGAAGGCCTTCATGCTCTCGAGTTGGGGATATAGCCCCATCACACTCTCCTAAGTCAAAGTTGTTTCCACCATAGCAATGCCATTTTTAAGGTGTTGTTTGCAAGCACATGGTTGTTCCTATGTTCTTGAATTTTTAGCTGCTTGAAGGCTCTCTGCCAACAAAAGCAATCTGCCCTTTTAACCCTAAATATGGCTCACTCCCTTCTGATAAAGATCATAAATTGTTGCCTCGGAGAAAAGCTGAGGGACACCTAAGATCAAATCATCTCCAAGACCACCCAGGTTAGGTAGCCATCTTTACTCTGAACCTGCCTATCTTGGTACCTTTGTACCTTCCTGTCACACATATGCATCTAGTACCTCCCTTTCTGTTACGTGTATGTTTCTAAGATGACCCCTTTCTGTTACCTCTGTGTATGAGGCAGTTTGCAGTCCCCAGATGATGCAAGCCTGTGAGGAGAACACATCCTTCCCTCTGCTTCTGGTTGGCACAGAGGTGAGCACTTGCACATCGTCTGTCCTATCTGTCGTTCCTTTAATTTACCCTTTCATTACACTCCCACTCCCCTGGGCCCGTTTGGTGTTGGAGGCTGGTCCCCACAAAATATGTTGAATTCTCAAAACAAAACACAGACCTAGAATCAACAAACAAGAAAACCCAAAGTATTAAAAAGAATGATTTGAAGGTTTTTCTGTGACTTTATCATATTAAGGCAATATAAACATTTAACTTTGCACTATTTTCTTCTCTTCCTGAGTTCCCGTCTTCACAAGGGGAATTGGTTACAAGTACATTTCTCTATGGAAACATGATTCATGTAGGAAAACATGAATCATAGAATGATGAATGCAAGTGTGTCAGTTGCTTCGTAATTTATTACACAGAATGTCTAATATTTTCATGACTTTATGTACGAGAAAAGTATTGAAGAGTGGGCCTATTTGATTGAGAAATATAGAAGGTGTGCATCATTCCAAATCCTATTCACTGTCATCTGAATGGTCTTCAATTATAGTTTGCATTTGATTAAAATGTTTTAAATGCAATGTGAACATATCCTTTTTTCTCTGTATTTACAGAACTCTGACATTGAGAGATTCCCCAATGCATATTTACATGATGAAAAACCACTTTGTAGGACGTGAAGAATAAAGCTAATATATCACATTAAAACTTTTAAAATTGTCTTTTGCTTTAATGCGTAAATATTTGTTAAGCCTTTTACATTAACCATTTGTATATAAAAGAAATGCATTTTTTTATACTTTGGAATTCATGGTACATTTGATAAAACATTACCCAGAAGCTACCTTTGGGGCAAGCACAGCAGCGTTGCTCAATAAAGTTATGATTGTCAAAAGTTTAATATATATTTTTAAATTATCACGCAACCACAAAATAAAAACAAATTCAGTAGTGTGGAGTCATCTGGCTTATAGAGAGCCTATAAAACAGACTAGAATTGCTTTAGGACTTCCAAGGCTGTAAATCTTAACAGCAGCACACGGCCACTTCTTTCTCACTTGGTGCATGCTGCTGACATTCTGGTCAGCACATTTTTGCCTCTCCTCAAGCACATGATTTTTGGAAAACAAGAGCGTATGGGAAACACATTACATTGCCACATAGCTCAGCTATAATTGGTAATAGGTATGATGAAATTATTTGAGCTTGATAGTATTACTCCTGCCTCTTACCACTTTGTCTATTCAAATTAATTATGTATTAAAAGAAAAGGTTCAAGAACTCTTCTTTTCTTCTTTTGCAAAGGAAAGACATAGAATTAGGTAAAGGTAGAGTAATTCAAAAGGAATGAAGGTTCAAATGTTAGTACATTTCATGCTTGGTCACCATCATCACAGTAATGCATGAATATATATAGTCTGCTTCCTTGGTGAATCCATATGTAATTGATTATCAATAATGATATATATGTGTGTATATATATATAACTCCTTGATTAGCTTGGAGTATATAGCATTTTTGAGACTGTAAAATACATATTACAAATCAGTTCGTCTGTACCTTTTTCATTTTTAAGTATATGTACTTGATTTGATTAAGAAAATCAGGTTCTTCACTTTCCTCATTTATACATTAAGTATGCAAAATAAATAGATCTGTAATTCCTTTCATTTAGATCAGTAATGTCCTAAACCACAGGTTTAAGAGTGTAAGTGTAATATTAAGTGTCACATACAGGGTCTGATTATTTTCATAGGCATCCTGGAAGCAGGGTCCTTGAATGAACTAGTTATGGCCTGGATTTGAGTTACAGCTATACTCTTTTTTTTAACCATCCCAGTATTTCAAAAGTTGGGAAATTTGATAAAACATTCCTAATTCCTGACTTCTCTTGATCATCAAAACATATGTCAACATATTTCACATTCCCACATGGCAAGAAACAACTAGATGCAAATCTTAGCTAAAGCAGCCTCCACCATTCCTACTGCATTATACTCGGCCCTGCTCTCTAATTCAATGGTCAGCAGGCTTCCGAGTCTGACATAGGAACTGTACCTACATTTTCTGACTGGGTCCATTTTCCAATACTCAAACCTACAGTTATCAGGGCATAGTGACAATATTCCATAATGCATATTGATCTTGCCCCCTTCCTCCCTGATCAATTTTGAATTGACTAGTCTGATTTTTATAGCATGAGCTTTCAAGGAAAGAAGTGGATCAAGAGAATGGGAAAAACAGAATTGCAGCTCCAGTTGGAGTCAGGATTTGTACACTGGCCAATTGTTCTTTGAGCCTGAAATCTTAACCCTGATACTGTTTTATGATAAGTTTATTATAGACCATGACACTGTTGTAAACAATTTATGGAACAAAATTGTTTATAATTAGATGACTTCTTTGGAATCTTAAGCTATAAGGACTAAACTTCTTCTGAACACTTCCTATATCAGAAATTAACTTTAAATCTCATAAAAAATATGTTAACCAGTTTAAAGTCCCACGAAAATTTATAGCAGTAGAATATTTTAAATTAAATCTATATTAAAATTATATTTAACTGTAAATGACAAGGATTCCTTTAATAAATATCTAATATTTATAAATAAAATGTTATTTTACCTCTCTGATTTTTTTATTATTATTTTTGGGCATCACTGCCCTCTGGTGGTGGCCCAGTCTTGCTGCTGGATTTGAACATCCAACCCAGTGGGTCACAGTCCCACGCACAACCACTATGCCACCGGGGCTCAGCCCACCTCTCTGATTCTTAATCCACCACTCTTTACATCCGATATTTCTTAGAATGTTTGAAATGGTAAACATGGTAATCAAGGGCAATTTTAATTTGGGAAAGCCAAAGAATACAATGTGTTTGAGTCTATATTCTTTAGCATGACTCCTCTATTTCCTAACAGAAATGCTAAATGATGTTGGAGTGTCAGCTATTTTTTTTTTTTTTTAGGCATCACTGCCCTCAGGTGGTGGGAGTAGGAGGCCCAGCCTTTGCTCCGTAGAGCTGGAATTGAACCTCCAACCCAGTGGGCCGCAGTTCTGCACACAACCACTATGCCACCGGGGCTCATCCCCGGAGTGTCAGCTATTTTTAAAATTTCATTTATCACATTAATTTTTCAGTAAGCATGAGAGCTTTATTTTAGTTTTAATATTCTTCCTGACACATTAGCTTCAAATCAGCCATGTTATTAGCAGATGACAGTCATTTAAACAGTGTGTGTAAGTGTGCTTCTTGAAGAAACATTAAAAGTACAGAAATAATTATTTTAAATGTAGATAATGAAAATTCAAACTGCAGAATAAATCACATATAATATATATAAGAGAGAGGAAGATGGATTTGCAACATCACCTGTGATAATGTAGATTATTTCCTTTCTCCCTCTTTCTTTCTCCCTTTTCATTTTTCCATTCCTTCCTTCAGTTTTACTTTTCCTTTGTTGTTGCTGTTATTTATTATTGTTTTTGCAGTTGGGAAACAAGGTATGGAATTGCCTTCATGGTTTCGGCCAAAGACAGAAACCAGGTTGATTTGAGAAACTCTAAGTGTATTCTGAAATGCAAGACATCAGGAAACAGTGTGGTTTGCTACCTCCAAACTGCTTCAACATTCTAGTAAAAATCAAACAAGTTACATGCCTTAAGCTGCAAGTTTTTACAATGATCACAGGAAGAGGTTTTTGCTATTAATTGAAAATTATTTCCATTTCCACAGGAGCTATTAGATCTCCATCCCTTTATACAACATTTTGAATTGGAGGATACATTCATGGTTGGACTTATCAGATAGCTCTCTCCTGTGGCCTCTTAATTGAAGACACTTTGTCCCTGCTATTTATTTTACTAGCCTTGCTTACTACCTTCCTGAATGAAAGCATCTCCATTCAAAAAGTTTAAAAGTGATTTTTACTGCATGGGATGGAACTGTCTCCATTTGGATTTTTAACAAACTAAATCTTAAATTACAATATATGTCTAATATTTTTATGCAGGCACCTATTTGGTGATACACTGAGTTGCAAGCTGCGTGATAGGCAGTTTGAAACCATCAGCAGGTCTGTGGGGAAAAGACGGCATTCTGCTCCCATCACAGTCACCGTCTTAGAAACCCACCAGTGTCAGCACTGGCCTATTGCAGTGAGTTTGATTTGGTGTATCCATATAGTAGCCCAATAAAAATATGATAGAGAGGAAAAGGCATTGTAGTTGTTGGAGGTGCTATATAGAGGGAATAGTGGCTTCAATTTTAAAAAAATTTAAATTATCCAAGGACACTGTCAATATCCTGAGAAACCATAAGTAGCAGAAACAGTGCCATGAGCAAGGAAGCAAGGTTATAGGTTGACCTGCTAACCATAAGGTCAGGAGATCAAAACCACCAGAAACTCCATGGAGGATAGATGATCTGTACAGAGTGACAATCTTAGAAACACACAGGGGCAGTTCTACCCCCGCCCCCCCGCCACGGGGGATGAATAACAGAAATGTGAATGGATGGACGTCACAACAGATGGTGTAAGATATGAAAGCAACGATAATTTATAATTTACCCAGAGGTCAGGAAAGTGGCAGGGTGGAGAGGGAGGAACAAAAGAGGAGCTAAGAAAAAGAGTTGTCACTAAGGGCTCAAATAGTGAGTAAATGTTTAGAAAATGATGAAGGCAACATAAGTACAAGTGTGCATGATACAATTGATGTATGGGTTTTTATACAAATTGATGTATGAGCTGTAAGCGCCACCATAAAATGCTTTTTAAAAGCAACAACAACAAATGCCCTGAGAGAATCATAACACATACTAACAGGAGCAGGACAGTAATTGTTTGCGATATTGTTTGTTTTTTTTAAAAAAACAACAAAACTCATGAAAACTATAAAAATATATCTGTTGACTTTCAGATCACCAATTTTCTCCTCCCAAAAAACCAGATTCAATGAATTTATGAGACATACACAGAAGGACAACCGTGACCATTCACTACCATCAAGTTGGTTTCCACTCACAGAAACCTAATAGGAAAGGTAGAATGACCCCTTGCAAGACTGTAATTATTTTACCACAGTAGAAAGCCTCATCATTGTCCTTCACAGTGCTTGATGGTTTTGAACTGCTGACTTTGAAGTTAGCTGACCCATATGCCCTACCAGGGATCTTTCTCTTATACACTAGGTGATCCAGCTCAAGCACAGAATTTGAACAAAATTAAAGAAGTCATATGCATGCCTAACTGATTATGCCAAGTATGGAAGAATTTTTGGTCGCCAACTCAGCCCAGAGCTGCACATTCACCCACTAACAAAGGGGGACAGAAAAGAGTTTATAAAACATACATGACTACACAAACTGCCCAAACCAGTTACCCTGCCACAAGAAACACACCTATTATGTTTACTGGTTTTATTGATACATGATTCACAAATCATCCAATATAATCATTTAATCTTATTAAACAGAGCTGTGTAATCATCATCACAATCAATTTCAGAATATTTTCTTCTCTAACTCCTAGATGTCAGCTTACCATTTCAGCTAACCTCCCCTGTCATGCCTTTAGGTAATAATTAATCCAGTTATTGTCTCTATAGATTTACCTATCTTGAATTTCTTTTTCTTTGTTTGGGGGGGGGGGGGAGCATCCCTGCCCTCTGGTGGTCATGGTTGTTACCCAGCCTTGCTCCTGGAGAGCTGCTGCTGGATTTGAACCACCAAGCCAATGGGCCGCAGTCCTGAACTCAACCGCCACGCCACCGGGGCTCAGCCCTATCTTGAATTTCTTATGAAGAACCACAGGGAGCTTGCTGTTTACCCATCAGCAGAAGTGCAGACAGCCATGCCCCTCCCTCTGTCTTGACTGGAATTTTCAATTGAGTTCACTATCACGCTTGCAGGAATGGCATGATCTTCTCTTGACCTTAGTCCAGTGTTGTATGGCAGCAACCAGAACAGTTTCCCCCTCTCCCCCACCTTGAGAAACTGGCTCCCGTTGAGGTGAAGTCTCTTCTGTGGAAATGGATTTACAGATGTCATATTTGCTTCCTAAACTATCAGCCAATACTCCACCTCATTTCTTGGGAGACCAGAATAGAAGATCGCATGCCCTCAAAGCAGAATTTGGCCTTGGTCTTGGTGTTTAACCTTACACTATTGGAATCATACAATATTTGCCTTTTTGTGATTGACTTATTGCTAATAAAACTTGAACTTTTGTACAATAGACATCTGTGGTAGTTACATAGTTGCATGCAAAGTTGAAGATGTATAGGATACATAAAGTGTAGGGATGGTGTGCAACCTGTCAATCAGGTCACAACTTGATGGTGCCTCCTGGTAAGCATGGCGTTCTCATCATGAGAGTCCTAGGAACCTCCGCTCTCTCTGTCTTTGCCTCCTTCTCGTGGGCCACGATGAGGACTGATGATTCCACTGCCAGGGGTTGCACATTACATGGCACCCACCATTCTGCATCCATCTGAAGAGGGACTGATGGACTATTATTGAATTTATGGACTTGAGTTGGACTGGGTAGGGATGTTTTCTCAAAGTATAATTAGTTCTTGATATAAAGTTCTCTCTTACACATATGGGTCACTGGATGTGTTTCTCTTATCTGTTTGCCATCTGATCATATACATGATCAGTCTGGGATCTGACTTAGTCTTAGGTCAGTTCTGCCAGCCACAACTTGCCAGATCAATCTCTGGGTCAGGATGTCCCATAACCCAAATGAGACAGCCGATTTTCCAAAGTTCTTGAATGCCTAGTCTAATTACCTGTACAAATGAAAATGTGCATTTGTCAGATAACTGTACGTACTGCAACTTCACAACCAGTAAAAATCCATCCAGTTAGGCTTATAGAAAATAGATGAGGTCTACCTCATGGTTTTAATTAAAAGTATCAATGTACACTCCAAACCAAAATCAAATTGATCCCAACTACTCATAGTTACCTTACAGGACAAGATAGAATAGTTTTTTTGAGCTTCCAAGACTGTAACACTTTGCAGGAGTAGAAATCCCTTCTTTGTTGTGAGGAGTGGGCTGGTGGCTTCAAACTACTGACCTTGCTGATTGTAGTCTAGTGCATTACACCACCAGAAACCATGAACTATTTATCTTAAAATTCTATTTTAATACGTCCACTGAGAAATTCTAGATCACTGCCGAACATAATACCATCAAGTCCAGAGAGTGTCTATGTTTAAAAAAAAACTTATTTCTACTAACACCAACAAAAATATTTCAAAAATAAATTCTGACTCCATGTCTCATGAACTGTACAACAAAAGCTGTAAACTGAGAAGAACTGAAATAGCCATGCTAAATCAACTGCAGAGATAGCCTGGAAACTTGCCACATCACATTATTACCAAATTGAACATTAACAGATCTAAAAATGAAAAGCATTAAAAATTCTTCAAAAGTCCAGTAGACATCACAGTTTATGTCAACTTTATAAAGAATTGGGAGATGCTCCTGTATATATCTCTGTCTTATTCTTTATAAGAATTTTAGACATGGTCAATTTTTAAATAGCAAATAATAAAATGACATATCAAAATATTATAATTATTTTAGAGTTCCATAATGATCAGTGGTAATTCAAAGAACTGTTCACGCTAGTCTCCAACAGAAACCAGGAACTTTGCAATGCAAAGTAGTGTTCTCAGCAAACTTATTCCCAATCTGTTCTTCGGGGGCCCAATTAAAACACAGTCTGCAGTGCATTTGAAAAAGGCTGTCATTGTTATGGTGAAGACCTGGAGTCAATTAACAAAATGCCGTATAATACTGGTAACAAATTAGGTGCATCACTTTTCAGAACTGAGAGCAAAATATTACTGTGTCCATAAGGTGATTGAAAACTCAAAGGATATTATGGTTTAATGATGTGTCATAAAAGGAAACAAAAATTTCAAAGTCAAAATACTTAAAATATAAGATATTTGCCCACTTTAGGAGTATGGTTTCAAAGTGTGGTACTAAAACAAATTGGTTTTGCAGCACAATATTTAAAAGGTGGGGATTTGTAAATTGCCTTATTTCAAAAATCATGGGGTCTCATGTGAAGTCCTTCCAAAATAAATATGTCATTGCCATTTGAGAGTGGTGTTGCATAAGGAAGGAAGAGCCTTGAATGAAATGCATTGCACTTTTTTTTCAAAGAGAGAAAAATAAAAGGACACTAAAAATGAGGCAAGGAAAGGGTGGTGGAATGGAGCTGCTGGTTTAAAGAACAAAAGAGCAAACTGTGCTTTAATCCTTATTCAGCGAAGTAAGAAAGTATCGCTTCAGTTTTAAAGAAATTGTTGGGGCTTCCATAAAACTTCCCTTTAAAAATGGAATGGATCATCTTAATCACATTGCATTACTTCATATTTTAGAGTCTAAACATGCTGCATGTTCTCAAATAGATCTGCTTTGAACATTTTTCCAACAACACTGATTTTCATGACCATGAGTAACTAACAAGGCCACAGTAAAGCAGGGCTTTGCCATTGTGAACTATTGACTAATCTGACAATTAAAAGTTTGCATCTATTAATGCTAAATTAATAATGCAGGAGATGTGGTAATGCTCAAAGGATGGGAAACCATCTGGCAGCTGTTTTTGAGACAATGTCAGCCTCCTGGTGTCTAATTTTAGAGAATTACATGTTGTACTACAAAGATTTGTTTTAGAAAGTAAAATGTATATATTTAGTTTTTATTACAAGATATATACAAAGTACGGCAAAAACAGATCTTGGGCACCTGTATGTATTTCCTATATCATACATGGTGAATTGACCATGTAAATCCCATGAATTTTCCTTGATAACAAATTAGTTGTAAATAACAACTCAAAATTTATCATAATCAAATTAATAATGCAACCTGATTGGTTAACTGAGAATTGTCTAAATGAAAGTTACAGTTCAATTTCATGAATAAAGTGAGTACAAGGAAAAAGAAAATGTTTTAACATTGAGAGTGGTGATGATTATACAACTCTTGTTGATATGATTGAATTATTGATTTGCATGTTATGTGGATGAAGTGTCAATAAAACTGTTTTTAAAAAGAAAAAAAGTCAAAAACATTGAAAGGAGAAACGAAATAGGATACATTGAAATCATATACCTATGATATGTTTACTAATGTGCCCTAAATGCTTAGATACTATCACCTTAATCGCAATTTAAAAAGGTATCTTGCATGTAACTTAAAATGTAGTTAAGTGTGGAAGTAGCCTGAAAACTTGGGGCTTGCTTTCTGATTATAGTAACCTGTCAATCTAATTTAAACTTGCAGATGTGCTTATACAGCTGGGACCATATTGGGATCTTTATGGTTGGCTTTGGGAGGATAATGAAGTATAAAACAGCAAGCATCTTTGTGAAACATTGAAGATCAAAGTAAAAATGTTTTCTGAATACACAGATTTCACTGTGGCTTTTTAGTCAACCCCAATTTAACAAGTTGTTTTATGAGTGATGACGTCACTGAACTTCACAAGGAATGAAACCTTCACAAACCACCTATTTTGTATCCTCTAATGCATAAATATATATGTATAGTTGACTTTACTAGATGCCTTATAAAATTAATACTTAATGTTAAAATATTTGAAATTGAACTTATTCTATACTTTTAAAATAACATCTTTTCAACTTAAAAAAGTTAAACAAAAACAATTGAACAATTTTGCCTACTTGTTCCCATAAAATAGCTAGCTAAAAAGCACATTAATCATTACATATGAGTATAGTAAGTGCATATATTTTACTGAACATTTAATAATAAAATCCCTAGACTTACCTAAACTTGAGCAAAGTAATTAATTTTTATGTTTACTTATGCATTTCGATTGTGAATTAAATGACAATTGAGTCAGTTTTACGTGAAGTACTCCAATGTGTGATACAACTGAAAGTTTAAAATATTCTTATGTGTATTTAAGAACATTATGTATGTGTCTGGTCATGCAGTGATTAAAAGCTAGACTGCTCAGCAAATGGTTGGTGGTTCACACTGAACGGTTAATGGATAGGAAAAGAAGTCACACTCGGCGTTGGTGGGGCTACCACTGTGCGGATGCTCTGTGGCAGTTCTGCCCGGTCCTGCAAACTCCATGACAACAAGAGAGTTTGGTTTGGCTTGGACGTACATATATCCCTAGCTTATAAATGTCATTTATGGAGAGTGGTAAAGCTTGCTACTGTCGGTCTCCAGGAGCTGGGCATGCAGTCTCTTGAGACAATTGTAGATAACATCTGACGGTTTGTTTGGAGAAGCGCTGAACTGCGGGCACTTTCTAAAACAACAAGCTGCCGCTGTCGATGACCCTGGAAGGTTAGAGTTGAGGAATTTCCTGGAGAGACTGTGCTTTGTCTCCCAATTTTTTTAAAGCCTCGAGGGACTCTACTAGCAAGAGCAGGACTGTCCTAATCAAACATATGAGAAAGGCATGGATCAGACAAAATAGATTAAGAATGAGAGGAAAAGAAAGGGAAGACAGCAATTAGAAAATATAAAAGGGAAATTTGAGTTTTACATCAAACATATGCATGTCATTTCATGCATTATATTGTTACTTTGTCATATGCCGTTAAAATACCCTTTGCAATAGGTATTAATTGGGATGAGAAATGACTGTATAATTTATTTTGTGTATATTAGAAGTGATAATTCCACAATTAACAGGTATTTTCTCTTGACCTTATTGCAATTCCACTGCAAATATGTGTGCTAAACAGAATTTGTCCATAGCTTGTGACATATGACTAGGTGCTGCTCGTGTGTCGAGGGACCTTTATCCTAACAGAACAAAGCGTAGCGCTTGCCGGGCGAACACGTGGTGTGGCTGTGGTCAGGTTCTGTGTGCTACCCTGGGATGGGCCTGCTTTGAGATGGAGGTCTGAACCAAACCATTCTTCGGCTCACTTCTAACCACATTCGAAATGAAGCCTTGTGTAATAAATCTCAATATTTTCAAGAAAAGTAACTTGAAAACCCATGCATTTAAAATGAATTGGTTTAATTTAGACCATTTGAAGTAATTGCTAAAATTAAGTCCATACATCCCCAATTGCGTGTTAGCAAATGTTCTAGGTGTCCTGATCTGTTTTCTGCTTTATCATCTCTGCATTCCAAACTCCATGGGTCAAGCTCATCACTCAACTGAATTAGTTGTGTAAATAAGACTTTGTCCTAACTTTGTCTCACACTGGAAATTTAAAATGAAGAGTGCCCCAGTAATCCTTTGAGGTCGTGTGTGATTTTGTAAGCAATACCAATGTGTGTTTAGTTGTGCTGTGAAGTTAAAATGCCTGTTTACCATTGATGACTTCAACAGGTGGCGTGGTGCTCATCATGATAACGAGGGTCAGGAGGGCGAAATCAAAGCATCCCTGTGGCTTTGGAATGAGTCACTTAAATTCTCTTTTCCTACTTGTAACATATATAAGTTAATTTTTCTAAACTATGGATTATTTATCACTTCTGCACATAAAGAAAGCCACTTACACCAAAAAATTATAAATACATATTCTAGAAATTGAATTTTTAAATGTGCTCTTGGTAACTTACTTATAGCAAGTCTAGTATAAAGGTTAGACCATAGTTTTTATTGCTAGATGATTTATACCTAGTGAGATTTCATTTTATGGAATCTTGTATAATAAATCTGTATATATATATATGTATATATATATATGTATATATATATATATATATCTCACAAGGAAAATTTGTTTTCTGGAAAAGTTCCTTTTCCCCAATTTTGTGATACAGAAATGAGATAACAAATTGAAAAGTTCCCTAGATTTTACTTTTGGCATCACCCATTGATTTTCTAGACTATGGTGGCTTGCAGGTTACAATAACACTAGAAGATATGCCACCATTGTCTGAAATACCAACTGGGTGGATAGGTTGCAGAGGAACCTCTAGACTAGAAAGCATGGCCTGGCCATCGACCTCTGATAGTAGTCAGAGAAATCCTACGGTTAACAACAGAATATATTCTGATATATTTATGAGACCTATAAGATTGGAATAAGCTGCGTAAAAAACACAATAATGGATTCAAATCGGTAAATGTAGTGAGATGCCACAAGTCTGGGTAATTTCCATTCCGTTGGGCATGAGCTGCCATGCATCAGAGCCAGAGCCATGGCAGTGAACTCAACTTGCAAAC
Source organism: Nesogale talazaci (assembly GCA_004026705.1). Classification (NCBI taxonomy): domain Eukaryota; kingdom Metazoa; phylum Chordata; class Mammalia; order Afrosoricida; family Tenrecidae; genus Nesogale; species Nesogale talazaci. The sequence continues at coordinate 123,385 of PVJH01004274.1, forward strand.
AGCAGAAGGAAAACAAACCCATCCTTGCTCATATCAAATTGTCACACTCAGATGAGGTGGCTGAAATATAGTGGCTTAGTACGGACAAACTTAGGTCTCTCACATGGTATTTTTGCTTTTGACCCTTTAACACGGGTCCCTGGTGGCAAACTGGGTTATGTGCTGGGTTTCTGGAACACAAGGTCAGCAGTTCCAATTTACCAGACACTCAGAGGATCAAAGATGAGGCTTTCTATTACTGTAAATGTCTTGAAAATCCATGGGGCAGCTCTACACTGTCCTATAGCACTGCTCTGAGTCAGAATCAACCCAAGGACAGTGAATTTATTGATTGATTTTGCAGCAGATTTGCCCAAAGTGGTATATTGTTTAATTTCTTGGTCGTGCTTCTGTGGCTGCTGATAGAGCCAAGTAAAATTACATCCTTGACAGCTTCAATCTTTTCTCCACTTATGATTTTGCTTGTTGTTTCAGTTATGATGTTTGCTTTCTTTATGTTGAGGTATAATTCAGAGGGAAGGCTGGAGTCTTCGATCTTGATTGGTAAGTGCTTCAAGTCCCTTTCACTTTTGGCAAGTAAGGTTGTTTCATCTGCATATTTCAGATAGTTAATGTGTCTTCCTCCCATGCCAATCTATATTCCTTTTTTATAGTGTCCTGCTTCTCAGCTTATTTTCTCAGCACATACATTTAGTAAGTATGGTGAAAGGATACTGGCATCTACCTTTTTATAAACCATGCAGTATCCCTTTATTCTATTTGAATGACTTGCTTGTTCTAGGTAAAGGTTCGGCATGAGCACAATTAAGTGTTTGGACACCCCACTCTTTACAATGTTAGCCAAAGTTCATTATGAACCACACAGGTGAATACTTTTGCATAGTTAGTAAAAGTAAATATCTTCTGATATTCTCTGCTCTATGTAAAAATCCATCTGATATCAGTAGTGAGACCCTTAGTTCCATGTCCTTTATGGAACATTAGTCTAATTTCAATCACTGGAAATTCCTTAGTGTTAGATTAATGCAAGCTTTTTTTGAGTGGTCATCAGAGAATTTTACTTGCATGCCTTATTAGGGATAATATTTTATAATATCCACCTTCTGTTGGATCAACTTTCTTTGGGTGGGAATAAGTAGGAATATCTTCCAATCAGCTGGTTGTGTAACTGTCTTTCAAATTTGTTGGCAAAGGTGAGAAAACTCTTTGAGCCTTGCATTTGTTCCTTGAAACAGCTTCATTGGTATCCATTCCTGGAGTCTTGTTTGTGCCAATCCCATCAAGGTATCTTGGAGTTCTGCCTTCAAAACCAAAGAGGTTTGAATATGTGCCAACCCTTTTTTTTATGTTTGCATATTATTTAATATTAATAATATTAGGAAACTGTAGAGGAACAAAAGAATTATTTCAAGTGATATTGGCTATTAATATATTTTAAATTTTATTTTTGAGATTCTTTTACATACCTGCTATCTCTATTTTTCATAGGACATATAAGAATCATGCAAAATATATCCATTTTCTCCTGTCTACTTAACTTTCTTCTATTAGTTCTGAGTATAAACTTCATTCAATTTAGCACACAAAAGAGAATTTTCATATAAGTGTGCCAAGGTGCAAATTAAAGCTCTGATAAAACTATGTAAAATATACAAAATTACAACCTTAGATAGGACAGAAACACAGAGTTTTAGTCCACTGTCTATGCATCACACACCCCTGACCCCTCCCCAGGTCAGTTGTCAACTATTTCAGGATCTTATCTATTTCTGGTAATGAGACTCCAAAGTAAGGAGCATGAAGGACGTGGGCCAGTTATGCCTGCCATGCTGACTTCCTCTAACCTACCAGAAACTCTTCTTTTTAACATATGATTGTCATTTGCTGTACATATGAAAACATAGTTTACCTAGTGTACTAAACATTTAATTTAAAATTTTGCATTGCACTTAAATTATTGGACAGATCATTAGATCATTAAAATTTATAAAATAAACCATTTCAATGAAGGAAATATAAAATTATAAATACTGAAGTTCATAATACTTATCAAATCTAGAAGACTTTGCCTCCAACCTGGAGTACTATAAACAAAGAAGTAGCTTTTTCTTTCAACCATAACACTGCTAGAAAATCCATAATTGTTATTTCTAAACCAAATTTGTAAGGAGCCTTGGTGGCATAGTGGATTATTTTCAAACCATGAGAATGAAGAGAAAGATGAGTTGTATGCTCTCAGAAAGATGTACAGCAGTGATTCTCAACCTTCCTAATGCCTGGACCAGTCAATGCAGTTCCTCATGTTGTGGTGACCCACAACCATAAAATTATTTTCATTGTTACTTCATAACCATCATTTTGCTTCTGGTATGAATCATAATGTAAATATATGATATCCAGGATGTAGTTTCATTGTTACAAATTGAACATAATTAAAGCATAGTGATGTATCACAAGACAATTTGTAATTATTTATTGTAAGTTTATTTCTAATTACAACTAAGTGAGATTCTGTCTTGAAGCATGTTGTGGCATGGGTATCAGTCTTCATGCCATGTGCAGAATCATCCCACCTGGAGATAGACAGAGGAGAGTTGTTCCTAAGAGTTCCTAAGACCATTGGAAATATGTGTTTTCCAATGGTCATAGGCGACCCTGTTAGAGGTCATTCGGCCTCCAAAAGGGTTGCAACCCACAGGTTGAGAACCACAGATGCACAGTCTTGGAAACCCAGTGTGGCGCTTCTCCTTTGTCCTGTAGGCTCACTTTGAGTTGGAATAGACTCATCAGGGGGTTTTCTTCCTGCTAAAAGGCAAATTTGCTTAAGAAAATTTACTCACTTCATATATCAAACAGGTACTGGGTCTTTACATTTTTAATCATTTGTGTAATGAAATATATGACCAGACTACTTATATACTTTCTTAGCCTTTGCTTTTGAACTCTCTATAGATTATGAGGTTTATGGACAAAATCTGAATGAAAACAATCCAATAAGCAAACAAAAGATTTGTAAACAACCTGATCTCTTAATGACCTAGGTGTGAATGCATTAAGTTTCAATGCCAACATTTATGTAAAGAGGTTAAGTTGTGGAGGATGAGAATGGGCATTTCTGGGTGCCGAGCAGAAGAATTATCCTTCTTGTAACCAACAATTCTTAGTGCCACCTGAAAGAATCTAAGGATAATTAGGAGGAAATAGCATTGAGGAAGGCTTAACCTTTTCCTAGAGTCTTCTCATTCACTATTTTTCCTTATCTTTAGTTCTTAAGAAGACTCATATGTTCTTGGTTCATAAAGAGACCCTTATGGAGACTGCCAATCAGTATGGCAATTAAACATTTCATTGTTAACTGAAAGGGTGACAATTGAACCTAAAGCTTGCAACCAAGCAAACCTGAAGCTATTTCACTTTATCACGCAGGATCACTGTGAGTCAAAATTAAACAGAGTGCAACCAACAACAAGAACCTGAAAACTATGCAGACAAAAAATTCAAAATCTTATTCTTGTAAGTATGTGGAACTTTTGTGAACTTAGACACCACCATCATTCTTACTGTCCTCTCTGAAATGTCCCATTAACAAATTTCACAGTCTTTCTAATACTTAATTGTTTTATAAAATTTTTCTTAAGGTGTTTCTTTTACTTTTAAAGAGCAGGTCAGAAAAGAATTTAAATGAGTGAAAAATGATACAGAGAAAGAGACGGTGTAGGACTGAAGGACCAGATTAGGTTGGAAAGAGAAGACAACATGACACGTGTCGTGAGCAGTGCGATCAATAATTACTTGGCGCTAAGAAGACATTTTCGAACGCTCGGTTTATTCACTGCAAACACACATCAAACAATCCAATAATTCTTAACATCAACTAAATAGCAGAATATAAGAACAAGAATATCAGGGAAACGTTGTCACAGTACACTTCACAGATATTCGGAGTACTCACATGGATGAAGTTGGAGAGAGCAGGAGTCGATAGTCCCCAGGTCCTAGCTCTCTAAAAAGGCCAGTTTTAACCTGTGTTTATATAATACATTTAGTTGATTCTTTGACATCATTGGAACTTCAGCCGCCTCCCGCCAGTCCTTATCAGCGTTCCCCATATGTGTGTGGTTGCCTCCCCTGACCATCTGCTCGTTCTGGCTTCCCGCCGCTTTGCAGTGGGTTATAGAGTCGCTTTTTTTCTTCTTCAAAAAAAAATGAAGTTTCTCATGCTGCTTTCTATCATGTGGCTCAATGATCTTGCAAGGTGTCTCAATGCCTTGCAAGGAAGTTCTCTGATGCTGTCATCACACAAGAGGACTCCTGTAGACATTCTTCCCTCAGGCCCTTCTCTTTCCTCCCTCTCTACCACCACCACCACATCTCAAACTCCACGGCATACAACCAGGGTCTGGAAAAAAGAAGACATTTTCACACAGTACCAAGGGAGACAAAGAAGAAATGTTTAAAGCTAAAAGTAAAGTCAGAGGGTACTTGCTCATGTGTATGTCATCAATTTTAACATATTTTATATATGTATATTATAAAATAATATAGCATACATGTACACATATGCACACACATAATAGAGAGAGTGGGGAGTTGAGGAGAATGAAAAGAGGTCAGTGGTGCGGGAAAGGAGGGAATGTTCTGGGAAGCCAGAAAACTGGTTTGTGGCCATCTTTCATAACGTAAACTTGATTAGTTGGCAT